>WBMZ01005549.1:0-243632 GCA_013400975.1 Atrichornis clamosus
TCCCCACAACCCAGGACAAAGGTCTGTTTTAGGCAATGCAAGATCATTCTAAGTAGTCTAGGTATGACACAGGAACCTCACACTCCTCAAGTTCTGCTGAAAGCATAAGACACCCATTGTGAGAAGGTGAAGGCTTGGAAAACTGCCTAGAGAGAAGTGCTAGTGTGCAGTTTTACCAATAGGACATGTACTTCCAATCACATTTAGAAGTGTGGAAACTACATTGCTTTGACATTGCAGGACTATTAGAAAGACTTTTATTCTCTCTGCTTTTTCTGGAGATTTAGCTGTCTGATTCAAAAAACACCTGAATCCGAATCAGCTCAGCTTAGAGACAAACAGTCAAAATGATTAGCAAGGCAAGGAGATGGTTCAGTCTCAAGGACACAGTATAGCAGTCTGACTGGCACAATCCATCACAGGTTGGATGTATCATAATTGTACACCACAGATTTGTAAATAATCTCTTTCTTGGTGTCTGTGTTGACAAGGAATAATACATGTGAGAGCTCCCTTGGTAGGTTACCTTCTGTCTAACAGACCAACCTGACACTTAAGTGTGCCCAGAGCACCTTTAGGAGGTTCCTAAGGAGCATCAGAGGAGGAGGAGATTGAACAAGGTTGTGTAGCAGAGACATGCCATGACCTGAAGGGCGGGCTGACCTTCCCACCCAAAAGAACTGCCTTTCTTGGGTACAGATAAAAGGGTTAAGATTAGGACAGAAAATATGCAACAAGGCTTTCAGTGCCCTGTTCTATTTTCCTACATATGTTGTGCCTTTGAAGGAATAGATTTTCTACCATTAAAAAGACTGCCACTCTCATTGGAATCTACGGTTTTAAGCACATCTAGATAAAGTCCTATAAGCACCAAAACACAGATTATCACTGCAGCACAGAAGTGAATGCAATGTCCCATCAATGCCGTTGGACCCAATGCCATTTCACCCACAGACAGGCAGAGTAAGGGAGGACTCAGAGCAACTAAGGCCACACAAAGAGTGCCTGGGAGGGATAGAGGTGCAGATCATGTTCTGGTCATCCAGAATGAAGAATAAAGATCAAAAGTTCAAAAGATCAAAAGAAGTTAGTGAGGACAGCAGAATGAGAGATAATTTGTCAAAGATCAGTACAAAATGTCACATGGGACGACAATTTCTAAATGCAATTAGGAGCTTCGGGTGAACAGTTTCAGACAAAATGCAACACACTGTAGCTTGGGAAAGCACCTCATCAAAGAGCAAAGTCCTCTGCAGGTACCTCTACTTCAACCTGCCTGACTTCATATCACCAGCCCAGGGCCCTCCTGTGCAGAGTTACAGGACGCTGTAACTGGCCCTTCACCCACCTGGATGTATTTGCTTCACTCAGGTTCCTGGAGCAATATTTTAAAACTCCTGTGTCTTATTTGCGCAGGGATACTGAGGTTCCTTTTCCACATTTCACCTACTCCATGCATGGCAGTAGAGGTGCTTCTATTGATACTCACATTAAAAACCCCAGAAATTCATTCTGGGAAGGTCTTTCTCCTCATTTCAGATGCACGATCCATAATGCACTGCTACCTCCCCAGGACCTCTGCTAGAGGCAATAGCACCTCTAATAAGCTTAAGGGAAAATAAAATACATCAAGGATGATCAAGCAGAGTTGCAGCAGTCAAACCCCACACCAGACACGCAGGCAGGTCCCTGCTATGAAGCCAAGAAACAGACAAAGAAAAATGAGTTGTCAAGGAGATGATTCTACTGGAGAGACTCCTCCTGGAGCTGGACATCTGGGTGCTTCACATGCCAGGTTTAAATCATCAGTCAGCTGGTTGAGGGGGGCTGAGGGGGGCAAAAGAGGAGTGAATGCTCATTGCCAGCACCGGGCCAGGGGTGCTGCAGCTCAGACCCCAGGCTGCAGCTGCTGGCTCTGCTATTCCAAAGTCTGCTTCTCCTGAGGGGATGGGGCCAGAGCAGCACCCTGGCACTCCACTTGCTCCAAAAGGCTGCCTTGTGCAGATCCAAGTTTCATTTTTAAGGCTATAACTCTTGAGTGTTTACCCATCATGACAGCAGGTCTCTATTTTCTATTTTAATTGCACAGACCCAAAGTAAAGCTCATTTGTATGGATTACAAGAAACCAATAATGAAAGTAATCACTACTCCAGACAAATACAAACCCACATCCTAAGACAGGCAGGCCTCCTAAAGGAGAGCTCCAGGCCCGTTGCTCAATGTCCTATGTCCTCCCATTTTTCAAACTATTCTGAATTTCAGAGTGTTTTCAATGCAGTGCTCTTTAAGGACAGCATATTTCTAGACAATTAAGACAATCACCTGTATGTACAGACTTTCTGCAGAGAAATTGTCTTATAAGCCCACCTTTTCCACCTACAATATACATTTTCAGGACTTGGATGCATGCGAACCTGTATGCAAGCAGCTTCTGATCATGACATGGATATCAGCAATGTGTATATTTCTGTGTAACAGTACAAGAGTCCCAGATTTACAATCTCAAATCTGGCATTTGAAGGAACCATAAAACACAGAAAAAGTATAAGATTAAAACATTAAGCAAAATGAAAGTACATGTTGCTTTCTATTTGCAAGGATCTGCACATCCATGCAAGATTTTACATATTCTGATAACTGCAACTGGGGAAAAATTCTGTAGGAGGAGAAAAATATGGTAAGCATTTGAGCTTTAAGTGAAGTTTAAAATTCTTTCCAGGATGGCAGGGTAAGGATGTCACTCATCTCCAGTGTCAGTAATAAGCCTGAATTTGCTCTGCTTTCAGGCTATGTTTATCATATGCACCTGGCTCAGAACTTGTGTTTTCCTTAGTTTACTCATGCTCTTATTATATCCTTATTAATGAGAGAAATGCTTTATTGCCCAAGTATTAAAATTGTCTTCTGTGAAAGGGGAGGGGTTCTGAAGTGAGGTATAATTTACAGTTTCAGAATACTAGAATTACTTTGAGTATAAATCTGCAGCATTCATGAGTTTTCTACCTGAAGAGAGGGAGACTTATAACAAGCAAAAGAGGAAAGTCCCAGTTAAGTGATTCACTTTCATAAGGGAAGACTGACAAGAACACAACAGGGAGAGCACTACTGCCCATAAAATATATGTTGAAGATGAATTAATGGGAGTGGCTTAGAATGACTGATGTTGTCTACCTCAGTTTCATGCTCCATTCAAACCCTGCAGTATAAGTTTCCCACCATGTCTACTTGCTGATCAGGTTTTGGGTTAAGATCTCTGAATATTTCTATTTGAAAGGAACGGTGTCTACAAAAAAATAACATTTGAGTTGAATACACACTGGCTATCTTGATGTCCATCTGACTAATGCAAGAACAAGTATGAAGCTTTTAAGGTGACCCTCCAAGCCAAGGAATTCCTGTTAGCATCCTTAACAGTATTACAATATTTGGCATATTATCCCCGGCCAGTATTTCCAATGAAATCAGTGGGATGCTTCCTTTGTTCCAATCCAGGACCAGGAGATCCTCTGTGCCTGTTACTGAAACCCACATTACAAAGATTCTGAAATCTATTAAATTTGTCTGCCAAACAGGAGCCAGTTCCCACTGGCAGCTCAGGACATTGAAACCATCAGTTTCTGCTCCTGTTATCAGCTGTGTTTCCATGGACTTTAAGTTTCATTTTTGTTTGAACTCACAGCTATTAGAGTTCTGGTCAGCTTTGGAACCCTTGTAGTTATCAGCACTTCATCCTACGACAAAAATCCCCTGGAAGTTACAAGAATATATCAGAAAAAAAACACGAAAGTTGCAGTCCAGTGAAAAATATTTCCTGTACCTGCACAGAAACAGAAAAACACCAGACTCTGATAAAAAAAGTTCAAAGACATAAATCAGACTTAACCCTCACTTGCACCTTCCATTAAGGCTTAAATCTGAAACTATGTGCTATTAGCTTGGGTTTTGGTTTAAAAATGAGCTAGCAATGGCACCAGTAACCAAGCAACAGTAATTGCTTCTCTGAGATTAAACCACAACATGACATTAAAGCTCTGCTGCTGAACTTCCCTACAAAGGTGCAAAATTTTTGCAGGCAGAAGTTAATTATGTAGAAGGGCAATTTCAATTTAAGTTGCAAGCGTCTCTGAGCTGTACAGAGGCAGGAAACAATGAGGTCAAGAGTTCAGCCTACCTGAGTTTTAAATCTAGAGGAGGATTATTGCAGCTTCCAATTTATAATTGATGCATCCAGCCTCTCAAAATAATTTCAACTAAATCAAAATAAATGACCTTTAAATAACTGCTATCCAATAATATGATTGGGCTCTGCAGATTTTGCCGTAGCTGTCGTTGTTAGAATTTCACTTCTAAAGTGACAATACTACCTTGAATAAGAACTAGAGGGCATTGTGTATCTTATAACCAAACTAGAAAGTTCAAGCAACTCTTTATGAACATTCAAACCTATTTTCAGATAACTAGCATGGCCCTTTATGTTTACAGATATGAAATGGCTCCTGCGGGCTAATTATCTCAACTGGAGAGTACCATCACTTTACAAAAGATATCTATCTTTTCCATTAACACATTTAGATTATTTCCATGTCCCCACCTCCTTAAATATAAAGTAATAAAAAAATTACAGGTCAAGCAGCTTTGTGACTTGAGAGTTATACAGGTCGTGATTTTCAGGTATGAAATATTTAAAGCAACACCTAGGTTACAGGACGGTTTTCTGAGGTTTGCTGGAAAAAGGAAAGTGAAATTTTGCAATCCACAGTATCTTTTGGTTTGATATAGATGGATGGAATAGAGCAAATATAATCTGGAACATCGTCTGAGTGTAGAGGAAGAGAGAAGAGGAAGGTGAAAGGAAACACTGAAGGCAAACTAGAATCCTGGAATAGGTAAAAGCTTATGAAAATTGAACCTGCCTTGCTATGGTTTTCCTCCATGAGCTCTGACAAGACTATCAGGTCTTTTTATGTTTCTATTCTCCCTCTGAAAAATGAGAATATAACTTCTCACTTCTCCCTCTCAGAGGACAGGGTGAAGATAAACCTCCAGGAAACACCATGGCCATGAAATCTGAAGTTCCTGAGACAAATTGAACAGAAAGATAAGACAAGGCTCAAGAGATCTTGAACAACAGACATGTCTCAGAAATAAAGGAGTGGCTGATGGTTGCAACACTGCAATGCAAATTGGCATCATTTGGCCCTTGCAAATCAGTGACCTCTGGATGCCACAAGGGGTGTGGGGTTCTGCTGGCTGAGCTTGTTCTAGATGGAGTTCACACCTCTGCCATGGCTGAGGTCATGTTGCTCCCCTCTGAGGGCACCATGAGTTTCATCCCAGGTGGCAGAAATTCCAGATATTTCTCATAGCTGCCGAGTGCAGGAGTGGCTCCTCCGGCACACTGAGCCATGCCAAGAGTCTGTTGCTTAAACAGTTTCCTCACACCAGAAGGCACAGAGGCATTTTTGTCGCTTGCACAGCAGTTGCCATTAGGAAGTCAATGTTTGCCAACATATCAACCCAGTAGGCTGCAATTGTTCCATATGCTTAGAATATGGAATTTCTGTGGTAACAGTCAAATATCCAAATGCTAATAGTGACTGTTCTCCAAATATTGTTATTTTAACTCCTTTCTCAGAGACAAAAGGAAATGGACTCCTCGCCCAACTCCTTCTCAGCCACCCACAGGTCTCCAGTAAAATTCTCTTCTATTTTCTCTTACAAGATTAATGATACAACAATCCTATCTTTCACCATTGTCACAGTTCCTTTTCATGTCCTCTTTTAACAAGAAAATAATCACTTTGCTTCTGGAGTATGGAGGAAGAAATCAATGTGTGCTCTGCCTGATACTCAAGTGATAGTGTATGATGAACAGATGAGACCTAAACTAATTGGCTTTGCCACAAAAGAGCACATTGTGTCAAAAACAAAGCAAGTATCCAATACTTCCCAGCTGAATGTAGAAGACTGTAGTGTTTAGCCTTATAGAGATGAAACATCTGGCACAGGTATCCAATTCATTGCTCCAGATCATACATACTAAGCCCTGACATACTAATATTTGTATTCCAGAATCACAGATAATTTGAAGATTATGGTTCTGAGAGTTTGAGTTAGAAAGAAATGTAACCAGCAATAAAATTATGGAGTTGAATGCATGCCAGCCTCGTGGCCTTGCAGGGAGGACTGAAGGAAGTCAGTCTCAAAGACATGTGTGTGTGGCTGTGTATGCTCACAGATATTTGCTTTTCAAGAGGTGGGAAGTGCAGTGAAATCTGAATGAGCAAGGGTGCTCAGATGAGTTCCTCACCATTATTCTGCAAGATGTGAACTGGTCCCTTACAGGCAGGACACTGGAAGCTCTGGTCAGGAGCTGAACTGGCAACTTTTGTTTTCCTACAAGATGACCAGAACCTTCTTATTGGTATTAAACCACTACATTTTAATTCTGTTCTCTTACATGTTTCCTTTATTATCTGCATACCGGGTTTCTTGAGCTTTGTGTTTGCCCTCCTTCTTCCCTGAGGTAAGCTGTTCAACTAGAATTTTGAGCACAGATTGCAAAAACATTCCCACTGGACTTACTGACAAGAAATGCTCTTAATTAGAGAGAAGCAAACTGATTCAAACTAAATAAGAACCAGTCCAGACTTCAGACCAAAGTTCGAAGGGAACTTCTTTATTATCCAAGAAAATTATTTTCTGCCCAAACTCTCTTTTTTGTTTGATATCTCTGACATCTTACTTATTTTTG
Source organism: Atrichornis clamosus (assembly GCA_013400975.1). Lineage (NCBI taxonomy): Eukaryota > Metazoa > Chordata > Aves > Passeriformes > Menuridae > Atrichornis > Atrichornis clamosus. Next base: position 6,756 of record WBMZ01005549.1, read on the forward strand.
GAACCTTTTTTCTGTCTGATACACTGGGGACAGAACACCCAACTGCTTTGTTGAGTACTGTCTTACAAAGGTAATAACTGTGATATAAGGTGAGATGCTTCCTGGGTCACTGGTTAGCTGTCATTGTCAGGAGCATCCTGGACATTTAAATTCCTCTGAAGTTATGTTTACTCCATACATCATTGGTATTTATCTAAATGTCCAATCTTGTGCTGATTCATGCTCCTGGCACTGATGATACCTTATTGCAAAGGATTTAAGTGATAATAATGAGTAAAACATTTCCCTTCTCTTAAGGTGTTTGTTTTTAGCATCACATCACCTTCTGAAAAAACTGACTCTCACTTCCCTGAAGCTTGAGGTCTGCAAAAGAAAATGTAGGATTTAAATACAGGAATGGCAAAACTTGCCAGGCCTATTAGGATGGGATGGCTGAATGAAGCCATGCTAATAAGTATACAGAGACCAAAGGAATAAAACATATTTGAAATGGGTTTCCCTGCTTCTGTCCAGGTGAAATAATATTAAATGGTTNGAAAATGTAGGATTTAAATACAGGAATGGCAAAACTTGTCAGGCCTATTAGGATGGCTGAATGAAGCCATGCTAATAAGCATACAGAGACCAAAGGAATAAAACATATTTGAAATGGGTTTCCCTGCTTCTGTCCAGGTGAAATAATATTAAATGGTTTGGGAGAGGGGGCAGAGAAAGCTGGAAGTGTGCATCAGAGAACAGTACCATGGATGCCAAAACCTGGCATGCAGTTTCCACCCCCTGCTCTCTGTTTGACCTTGAGAGCCTCCCTGCCTCCTTCCCCTGGCAGGAAGGCTTTCACTGTCTTTTCTAAACCACTTCAAGACCTGCATAGGAAAATTGTTACTCTGTATTATGTTATTATGTAATTCCCATTCATTGAAATATAAGCAAAATCAAAATTACCATCAATGTCAGATTATAGTTTTATAGCATGACAACAAAAATAATGTTTGCACTCTCCGTAACACAAACCCATAAATCCTCAGTGGATTAACCTTTCAGAAACCCTTGCCAACTGTTCCTGCCACTACAGCACAATTCAAAATCTCAAGCACCAAAGAGCTCTGTTGCTGTTTTCAGAACGCTGCAATCAATCATGTTAAGGAAGGGAAGATGAGAGAGCAGATTAAGCAGAGACAGAAATGTTAAGTTTAGAAGTAAGCTTCTAACTGTAGTTTTTACTGGAAGGCACCAAATATAACTCAGAAAACTGAGTTATACTATATATATATATATACTATATATATATAACTCCCTCAGTTTCCCCTGCTTGCATAGAAGATAATTTCAGCTTCATCAGAGTCTCCAGCTCATCACACAAATGTGTCTGTCCTACAGCACAGCTTGTGCTTTGAAGATGATCTGCAGCAAACCACCCAAATGCCACCGATGAGAACAGCCCCTGCAAAAGCTTCAGCTCCTCGAGAGACCAGGAATATAAATTGTCCTGGAAGAGCTCATATTCAAAAATGCTCTGATCCTGCTTGTTGGTGCTACATCTGAACTCTCCTCCTGTGTTTAAATCAGTGAGCCAACAGTGTAGTAGTGCCCCAACAACGAGCTCAGTGTGAGCTGCAGTACCTGCCCAAGAGCTGGAGAAATCCTCCAGTTAGGCTTCTCAGGCCAGAGGGAATTTCCTGGAGGAATTTCTTGCAAAACCAATCTTGTTATGTTTTATTTTCATAAATCTGCTAATTTTCTTTTGTGTTCCATGACTCCATAGATAAAAGAAGAATTACAGCCCAAATCACTGTGTGTATGTGTATGCTTTATATTATTTATGCTGTGCATAAAATCTGTGCAATGGTTGCACACATACAAATACTGGCTTCTTATTTTTCATACAGAAAATATCTGCATATGTCTGTAAATACATAAACACAGGCCTGTTAGACACACAGGGCTCTGTGAACATCAGTGTAAGTTAATTACTCTTAGGCAGTGATATTCCTCTAACTGAAGGTATTTTCTTTCTGAGATATAAATACAGTATTTTCTTGTATAAAGCGTACATGGACTCTCCATGGTTTCATCAAATTTTTATTTTCCTTTTCCCCCTAGGGGAGAATGCATGAATGCCACTGTCATAAAAATTAATGGAAAGCAAAAAGAAAACAAACCAAACCTAATTCAAGCCTGGTCAGACTAATGATGTGCATGATGTTAAATGAAACCAGAGGAGTGAACATGCAAAGGTGACCAGCACTAAGATGAAATCCTGGCTCCCAAATCCCTGGGATAAGGCTTTCTCTAGAGATCCACTACAGATCCACTCCCAAAAAGGGGTGAGGGGTGACACCAGAGCTGAGGCTCCTGACAATACAGCCTGAGAGCCACTGATATCAGCCTTTCTGACACCTTTCAATATCTGACTCCTAGGCTGTGTGCAAGGGGGAGATTGCATATGTTTACTTGTCTCATGGAGGGATTACACAGCTAATTTCATTAAAGCTCACCAAAGTCTTCAGAATTAGGAGCAAACATTGTATAAAAAATAACTGTTAGGTCTTATAGTTATGGGAATATGATGAAAGGAAGAGAGGGTAAAAGACTGAAAACATTTGAATTTCTAGATGTGCTCAGGTAATTTATTCTGAGTATAAACGAGTGCCCTATTACACTCTTTGTGGGAAAAAAACCCCAAACCAACACCACCATGATTACAATCTCCAAATCAGGGAAGTGAAAACTACATCAAGCATAATAAACTTTTCACCTAGAGGTGTCCAGAGTTTACAGTCTGTTAATTGCTCCATTTTAACACCAAGACAATTTCACGGACTCCAAGGGACTCACTGGTCCTGTCTTAGCCACCCATTTACACACAGAGCTGATCCCAGTGAACTCCTCCCTGCTGGGATCTCCAGACAGCTGCCTGGAGCCAAGGGCAATGCCCAAACCTGGAGGGCTCAGCTGATCTGCTCAAGTGTTTCAGCAGAAGCCTGTGCCTGTGAATTCCCTGGAGACCACAGTCCCTCCCATATCAGATCTAATTCATGTTATTCATTGCTGTTATCCCGTGCCACTGCAGAATAGACAAGAAATAAACCCAGCTTGCTGTAACCAATAAACAGCCAGATAACCCTCAAGGTCTATATAAATCATGTGCATCTGCTTTAAAATTCTCCTAAGGTCAAAGAAATAGCAGAGAAATTATCTGACAATCTTCATGGATTTCCTGTTTTCAATGCCCTAATGGCAGTCCTTGCATCTGTGGATGCAAGATTTCACTCAAATTTTAGTTTCCCTGTGTTATCAATACACGTTTCAGCCTCTGCCCGTGTTTCCCACCTGCCCTGGGAGGATCTGCACGCTGTGGATGGACTTTGGGAACTGCTCTGAGCTGTCAGGGTGCAAACGGCAGCTTCAAAGGCATGCCACTGATGCAGGTGTCACACACAGAGTGGCTGTGGCAGGTGGAACCTGGTGCATCAGCAGTCAAGAGCAGAGACCTCTGCATTCCAGGACGCAGCACTTCTTGTTGCTGCCAAGCCCCTCTGTGCTGATTTACAGTCCCTCAGCTTTGAGGGGAGTGGAGGAGTTTGCTTCTCTCCGAGCCAGACCAAGAGTAAGTGTGAGCTTACAAACACTGATCCAAAACACACTCACCAAAGGCACAGCGGAAAGATAAAGTGCCCATTCAAGTCACATCCCTTGCTAGGAAATAGTTTTTAAGGCTTAAAAGAAAACAAGCCCCCACAACCTTATCAAAAACCATGGAAAAAAACAGCAACAAGTTTGCTCACACACATGGAGGTGGAGCTGGGATGCAAACTGTGGGATTTCATGGGGAAACTATCATTGTAATCTGTACTTCTAGAAGAAAAAAAAGGTATGCTTTATGCTCTGATGTTTATGCAGCACAAGGGGATTTGCCAGCTCAAAAAATAAAAAATGAAAAAGTATTTCTTAGCTGAAAAACACAAAACAGGAGCTAAATGTGCTCTCTGCCAAATGGCTGCTCTAGGACTGCAGCAGCTTGGACTGAAAGGTCCAGAGAACAACCTGCAGAAAATCATGTTGGGAGGTTTGAGAAGGAGGAAATTAATTTATGCAAGCCACCTTGCATTTGGTGGAACGAAATCATCTGGAGCTGATTTGAAACACCAAACCTCCCTGCCAGCTGATGGGACGGGAGTGGAGATGTCAGTGGGGAGCACAGAGCTGCCACCGGAAATGCTGCATCCAGGTGATACTTATTAATTACTGTAATCATAGTTTCGATAGTCTTTCACAAGCTTCAGGTGTAATTTCACAGTTTCAGTGATTTAATGGGCAGGTAAGGAAGACTCAGGGGCAGACTCTGTTTCACTCACTCAGTGGTGATCTCTGCTCTTTAATTGCTTATAGGCTAATTTCCACATCTAAGTTTTAATTGGTCATAAGAAAATACTTTTGAAACTGTCTTCTATGAAGACAGAGATATGCTATAATTTCTATAATATGTTAAAATTTATAAAATATAAAATTGTTTCTAAAAATTGTTAGAAAACCTGAATATCTTTATTTCCCAGCTCTGCATTTACAGAATTACTGCATCTGAGATCTTCATCCCAAAGAACCCCTCTGATTTCCACCATCTTACTGTTCACAGTGTCATCACTGGCACTGATTCTTTACCTGCCTTATCTCACAGTCTCACCTATTTCTGTGCATTCCTAATATCTGGTAAGGCTGGACGTGATTCAGACCCACTTGGATTTATACTGGATGCGCTTACAGCAAAGCAGGAGAATACGGAGCTCTTTAACAAAGTCATTGGCCCAGCTGTGCAGTCACACAGCCACGGATCCCTGGGGCAGACACAGCAGGGAGGTGCCTCTGCTGCACAGCCAGTGCTGGAAAGTGCTGTAATCCTTTTGTGATATCACATACACCACCAGGTCTCTCCAGGTATGCTTCCTTTTTGTCTCTCTAACTCGGTGCACATTACTGAGGATGTGTTTTCACTGCCTGCACTGTTTCATTTGAAAGTTCCCCAGGGTAGCCTGAGACAGGTGTCAAATCCAAATTTGGTAAGTGAAATTGAACTAAAATTTAAAAAACATCCCAAAACAAAACAACAGAAAGCCACCCCAAACATAAAATGAAAATGTCTTCTTGTACAAATGAGCATAAATTATAAAAAAGAACAGAATTACTGGGTAAATGAATGAATATGACTGTTTTGTGGAGAAGTCAACATAGCTATTGCCATGATCCTCAAAGCTACTGCTGCTCAAAGCTCCTTGCTAAGAGTTCTTTGAAGAAAACAACAAGATGGGGGTAAGGGAGTTTGAGCTGATAGAGTCTATTTATATTTCCAAAAGATATCTGACAAGGTCCCTCATCAAAGGCTTTTAAAGAAGCTGTGCTGTCACATGACACACAGGAATGTTCTCACAGCTAAAGGGGACATTGAAAGGTAGGGGCCAAAGGCAGGGCAGCTTTCACAGCACGGGACGTCACTGCGGGATTCCCCAGGTAGCCAAACTAAGCCTGCCCAAAACGGAGCTTGCAAAGGGCACAAACAGTGAGCTGGCAAAGTTTCCTCAGGATACCCAGTTTTTCAAGGTAAAACTATCTTTCCCAGTGAAGTTGAAAGTCAGCTGTGAGGAGAAGCTGGAGTCTCTTGTGATACTGAAAGGCAAATCCGTTTCAATACTGATACACAAAACATGATGGATACAGGAAAAACTGCTCCATTTTGCATACACAGAAATAGATCCTGAACTGTTCCTCACTGGGAAAGAGACCTTTAAATTGTGAGCAACTGGTTGATGAAAGGGGCAGCCCAGTTCTCAGTCTCATCCCAAAAAGAATTCAGTAAAACCAGACGGAGAATGTGCCAAATGTTTTCCAAAGTACAGGTTCCAGACAAAGAGCTGTCACACAGACTGACTGCGACGATCCTGCAGAAGAGGTGAATGAAGGGATGTGACAGAAGTCTATAAAATCATAACTAGCACAGAGAAAGAGCTAACAAAAGAAGCCAACAGCTGCTCCATCTCTATTCTGCTGCAAGAGGCAGGGACAGCGATAACGAAAAGCTAAGGCAATTTTAAGAGAAGCAAAAGGAGGTACTACTCCCCAGAATATGTAAATTTTCTGGGATAGTGATTATATGTATGAGTTCAAATATCAGCGAGTGAAATTACTGGAAGAAAAAGTCACAAAAAATTGTAAAAATGAAGAAAAACATTAAGCCAGAAGTAAGCAGGAGAATATTCCAGGAAGTGTTTGCCGTATTTCTGACTCTTCCTCTGGGACTGAGCTTTGGTGGTTACAAGTTGCTTGACTTCCAGCCTACCCTCCTACAGCCCGTTCTATAAGGCTTCACTGAGGTATGCTTTACTGAGAACTTACACACTGGAGATGAACAGAAACTTTTCTGACATCATTTGCAGTTGTAGGAGGAGTGAATCTCCAAGAGTGACGACAGCAAGATCTGACTCCTCCTTCACCCTCACCCCTCTACCTCTGCATCTGCTCAGGGTGCTGGTTGTAGTGGCAGGGCTGGTTCCCTCCTTGCTTACACCACTGAAATCAGTGGGGTTCTGTGTTTGTAACAGGAGGCTCAATCTGGTGGTCATTGCTCCTCTGAAAAATGATTTGGGTAGTTTATTAATTTTAGTAGTAGTGCAATGTACAAAACCTAAAGAGCTCGGCTCCTTAACTTTTGGAATTGTGCTGTTCTGTAACGTTGAGATCAGAACATAAAATGAACACTTAGCAGTTTAATTCACCATAAAGGAAGAACTTTATTGTCATGAAATGTTCTTGTCGGAAATGTTGTTTCTTCTTCATTTAGCAAAAATAACAATACCCCAAGGGGAATGTAGTGCTGTGAGAATACAAGCTTCAGACTTAAATAAATAATCCAAACCAAAAATAGTTCTTTAGAATGATAGCTCAACTCCACAATGTAAAGATGTTATTGTTAATACTGATTTTAAGATCAAATCTGGATGATAATTTAGTGGTTCTTAAGAGTTCACATAAAACCAGATAATTGATATCCAGAGGGTATCTGATTGCTCTTTACTCAGTTCTTTCATTTTTTTGTCTGTGCAGTAATGCCTGTTTTCACTGTTTGAAGGAAGTGTTATCGAGACAAAACAGAAATACACAACCTAGAAGACTGGATTCATACTTGTCTCAACTTCTTCTTTCTTGTTGGAGATTTCCCAACACATGAATTGGGCAAGTAATTTTATCAGCATTATCCTAGGGTTCATCTTGGAGTCAAGTCTCTCTTGTGTGAAGCCAGGGACACCAACAGAATCAACAATACAGTGCAAGTACTCAAAATGAGAGTATGGTCTCAGTATGCTCGTGTCTGGGTCTCTCTGTTCAGTTGTAATGAAAAATATTTCAGTGGTGGTTTTCTGCAGTGGGCCTGAAAAAATGCAGTTGGTATTATTTAAAGCTGTATATTTTTAAAATTTTTTCACTTGAATTATCAAATACCTTAAAAAAATCGGTGCTGTGCTAGTGCTTTTTCATATTGCAGAACTGCATTTTTGCTATTGACCAACAAAAATGTTTTTGTCCATATTCAAGTATTTCTTTTCAAAAGACAAAGGAAGATGTTGTCTGCTTCTATTATGAGCAAATTAAGAGTAATGGCAAATGCTCAGCTTCACATGCTTATAGAAACTCATTGTTCTGCTCCTATAACTGAGCCTGTTGTTTTATAACAAACAAGGGCAGTCATTGGTATTCCAGCACTGTGGTTGCCTACCTTCTTAACTTCCACAGCATTCTTCTTAATTTATGTGAAGCCTTCTGATAATCCTTGAAGGCCAAAATTAATTGCTGTCTGTTTTTCCAAACTCTTTTAGGGTCCAGATTCATAGCACTGTGATAAAGATTCCTTGCCCTTCTTCTTGACTGAAATATATCTATATTAGTCTGCAGGTTGACACTTAAGTAAATCATTTATATGCAAGGCTGAATATGCTAATTGTAGAATAATTTTGAGACTCTTTCTCTTCTGCAAGATAATTATTTCAGTGTGTTTAAAAATATTTTAAAACAGACTTTCATGTGGAATTCCTATCTACCCTTAAAACTTCCTTTTAGAATAGTTTATTTTGACGGTTCTTGCATGGATATAGATGTGAGGGTTTTGGCACAAGATAAACAGAATTTAACACATGGCATTCCAAATAAACACAATTCTAAAACACTTCAGTGGAGCGGATTTTATGTTTTGGGTCTTTCTGTAAACCAAATGAGGTTCTTCCAAATCAAGAAGGTGAAAATGTCATGCCCAAGCAGCATGAGCCACCTTGCAGATGGATTTCCTCAGTTGAAAGGAATCCTCAAAGAACAAATCACCTCAACAAGAGCAGTTTCTTTTTAAAGATATTTCTTTACAGTTTCCACTGCTTGTCCTACAAATACTCCCCTGGAAGTCACAACCCTTTGGCACAGAAGTCTGCAGATGCTCTAACAGGCAGAGGAGGATCTGTCAAGAAAAGATGAGTCCCAAGCCTAAGAGATGCTATAAACAACACAAAGCGGGCCTTATTGCTACCTTTTAGTGATAGAGCTTGCAGATCTCAGGGGTTTATAGCATAGGAACGGGACTGGATCCTTAACTTACGGATTTAAATCAGAGAAGGAAAAAAAAAAGTACTGTAAACAGCTAGCTAAGAAATCCTTTATTCCCCCAAATGTTCATCATTATAATTATTTTGAACACAACAACATTTGGGGCCATAAAGAATTAGAATTCATAAAAGAAACCAAAAAGTAATTCTGGCTCCTGGGTCTGGGCAGATGCCCTTTGTTAACAATGGTACAGAACTTTTTATTACCTGAACAAGGTTTCGGGTTCAAATGTCATCAGTGTTAACAAACGTGCACTATACAGACCCTAAAAAAATCCCAAGATATCTCCACTGCATTGCAACAAAACCAGAGAAAGATGTCTCATTCCCATAAAGCTTCACAAAGCTCTCATTTCCTGTGAGACAGATTTCATTGTTCTGTTTTGCAGTAGCTTAAATTTTTCTGGTTTTCAGCAAGTGAAGTGCTTAGTCATCTGTCATGACCACATTTCATTTTAATGCATTTTTCCATGAGGTTTTTTTCCAAATGGCCATGCTGGTCATATTTGTTGTCCTTCAATAGATTAAAATTAGTTTGTGATCAAGAGAAAATATGCTCCCAAGGAAATTTTAGGATGCAAAGTTAATGGAGTGTCCCAAAAGCCTCCAAGTGTCCTGTATAGTATCCATCAAGCAAACCCCAAAGGTTTTGTGCAGTTTTACTTCCAAAATGATGAACAACTCCCTTGCCTCACACCATTCTGCCTTACAGTTCTAAAACTTGTGCTGATTACGGGTGCATTTTTCATCAGCTTCACATTGTCTTTCCAAAGTTCTTCAATAATTTTTTTTCCTTCTGTGCTAAGCAATATGAATATTCATCGTGGTGCTCACAGCAAGGCTGGATATCTTTGAAGAAGCAGTCATTTACGACTGCCAGTGACAGGTATTACAGCATTAAAATGGAAACACGATCGGTTTGATCTCTGCCAACTTTGTTCTTTCCTTTGTGAGAGTCGGTGTGGACGTGCATCACTCCATTGTACTCAACATATTCTGTTCTTGCTGCTTCCCCAGTACAAAATGTCTGTCCTGTCAGTGTGGTTACAATAAGTTGATTATGTTCATTGTCACTCATTTAATTAACATCAGGTCTTGTTTTCAACTTGAAATTTTCTCTATGTGTTATTTCCCCTTATATCAAGTCCCTTGTTACAAATAGCAGCCACTTTCTGCAAACAGGGTTTTCTTTCTTTATTTATTTTCTCTTTTTTTTACCCTGTGCACTGCAGCAGCACAGTGAAAAACTGATCTGTGCCTTGGTTCCCAGATACTCTTGTGTTACAAACAGTGGCAATGACTGCATGGAGAGCTGAAATCTGCTCCCTGCACAGAGTGGTTTTCTTTGAGAGGCACAAGGTAAGACTTTGGTCTGATTTATTTAAATATTTTCTATGAATTTACAAGGTTGAAATTTTTAGAAGAAATCAGTTTGGCTTAACTGCATTCCCATCAAAGATCCCCATCAAAATCAACAGTGGATATATTAGATGTAAATCCAGAATTAACTGCTGAAAACATTATTCACTGGTATTATAAAGGAGTGAATTTCCTCAGTATTCAAAATTATCCCCATTTCATTCTTCTCAGGATGAGAAACTGATGACCTATCCATGTTGTATGGAAAAAACCCTCAAGCCTCACCACCATATATCTCAGTTGTGTTTCTTATAGCCAGATCTTCCAGCTAATTGAGTAAAACTGTAGAAATGCATCCCCTACTTTCCCATTTTTACTAAATCTTACAAATTTTTTTTCTAGGAATGAATATAACACGTTACATTCCTTAATTTAAGGAACAATAAAAGGGAAATTATATGTCATACAGAACTATCTCAAAACACTACCCAGTGTATTTGGTCATACACTGTCCTGTAGAAAAGATACTGAATGCCTTCCCAAGTTAAAAAATAAAAGAGAGAGAGAGAGAGAGAGAAAATAAAAATTTAGAGTATTCTTTTTAAACTTTTTCTGCATTCAGGAAAAACCTTTCAAGCAAGCAATGACGTTTGCTTAGCAAGTTCATAAACCTTGTGAGGTACTTCAAACTTATCTCCACTCCACGAAATTAAGCACGGTGAGCACTGGAACAAGTTCTTTTTTTCCTTTTCCTATAGCTAGCCAAGACATGATTAGAGCTAATGCTGCCTTACACAAGCTGACTTTGGTTTTCACTAACTTTGAAAAGTCATGAAGATTACCAAAACCCTGAGGAATCCAATAAAAATTCTTCTGCTACAATCATAAGAATTTCTTATGCGGGATTGAAAAAAAAAAAAAAAAAAAGAAGCCAGTATCTAAAGTACTTGATTTTTCAACGCCCTTAATAAAATTAATAAAGAAAAGTCAATGCAATAAAAAAGAAAGATCAAATGAAAAAATGATTAATTTCCACCGACATTAAAATTCAGCGTGTATTTTTAGAAAATAAGATAAATACAAAGTACATTTACAGTAGGACAATATCCAAGGCTCACAGTGTTCAACACTTGGAAAAGAACAGGAAACAAGAGGGACCAGAAGAAAAGAGATACTAGTTTGCCACGTTTCAAAGGCTTTAAAGGTCTGAACTGTAACACAGCTTTTGGATTCAAGGAGAAGGCTCTGGACGTTGTCTTCCACATCAACTGCCCATTACCCTGTGAAATCTAAATATAGATCCCATGTGACAAATAGATTTTACTCTAAAGAGAGTCAGGAGAAAATGTCTATCAATCAATAAGTTTTAAATGTGGTGCTTATACAGGTTCCAAAGCAATGAATATATGCAGGACACTGAGGCTGTCCTGAAAAAATGTACACATTTTTTTGCAGAAAAAGCGTAGCATAAATTTTCTTCTGATATTTCATGTCATTCTACTTATTGATTGCGTACCAAGTCTCATGAGCAAGCACAAAATTTTAATCAACTTCTGGACTCAATCCCGCCACCACAGACTTCAATGGAAATTGGATCAATCCCATTATCTACCATATGACTCCACAGGGCTTCCACAGGGAGAACCTCATTTCTAGCTCCAGCCTGCAGGGCCCCCAAGGCTACATTTAAAGCAGTGAGCAATGTGAATACCAACAAGCCTAAAATAGCATTAAATGTGTTTAAATAGGCCAGGATAATTTGGACAGCTACAAAAGCGTAATCTGCACTGAAAGCCCACCAATATTTCCCACACATTTCTTACAGAAAATAAGCTATAAAGCCCAGATGTGTTAAAAATATATCACATGGCCTCCTCTTGGCCAGGAGCATGTCAATGGCTGAAAAAAATCCCTGCTGATTTACTCAGGATGAAATTCAGGCTCTCTCTGTCCCAATAGCATAGACAGCACAAGCTAAAGCACACCTTGTTCAGTAAGGAGAGCTTTTCCCTGTCTTGTTCCATCGTGGTGCCATGACTGGCATTGCTGATCAGAGCCATGAACCTGCTGCAGTACTCACAGAATTTGGTTGGATCCTCAGTGCTGGAGCAAACGAGCAAAACTTGCCCTCTGACCCAACTTTCCAGAGGATTCTGGAGCATGAGAAGCCACGGTGTTGAGATGGGCTCAACACACCAGAAATGGGGCTGGCTTCCATCCCAAAGATCCTGCTCTGACATCAGCAGGGCTGGGCTGGAGAGGGCACTTGCCTGAACCTGCTCTCTGCAGCCCCACAGGCACCAGCTCCAGCTGCTGGCAGGGGACAGCAGGAGAGCCCCAGCACACGGTCTCCCAAACTCCCAGATCCTTGGAGAGCAGTGCTTGGGGAAAGGCTGGGAGCCGGATGCAGGGGAAACACAGTGTTTAACCCGCAGCCTGTTTGGTAACTACAGCAGCATACAAAAGAAACACTTTTCTGTCAATAAATTCCAAAGAAATAAACAGATGCCTGGTCAGTAAGCATCAGGCTGAGACACAAAGTACCTTGAATGATCACTGCATGATAAAGGAAAAAAACGTTATGAACAAACCCAAAATCTAACGTTCTGAGTGGTTTTCTAAGCACTTAGAGACTGCCACAAGAATAATTTAGAAGCCTAAGATTCACTGCCAGGTTTAGACCCTTCCAGAAATTAAGTGCCTTTGACAATTTTATTTCTTGTTCTAGTTGTCTGTAAGGCTAAGTGAAAGAATTGGAAATTTCAGGTTCTGGGACTATATGAACATCCAGAAGTGAAATGTGGTCCATAGGACGGTTTGGACTAGTTTGTCTCAACTGTCCTTGAGAGGAAAAGGGCACAGCTGTTTTGGCAGCTCCCAGATCCCTGGCAGCCAGACACTGCCTGCAGAGCCTCTGCTCAACACCCGGGACATCGAGAACTGCTGCCACCTCGACATGGGGAAAAAGGGCTGGTGTGGCACTTACCCCAACAGCCCCATCCCGGTGACACCAGGCAGGTCTTAGGAGCTGGGGTGGTGCTGTGCTGCCCAGAGAAATCCTGCCTGCCCCAGGTACAGCATCCCAAAATGCACACGATGGGAAAGGGGCCATGCACAGCAGCTACTGCTCATTACTCCAGATAATGCCTAGAATTAGCTGAAACATTTCTGTAATACTCTTCGGGAACCTCATTCAATTTACCAATCCCTAGCAATTAATGGTATGAACTTGCATTAAATCAGTCTGTCATTAGCTTGGCTTTCTTTATGGCAACTCATTACGAGGCACTTCCTGCGAGCCAGAAGCCAAGGGAACGTCTGCAGGCACAAGTTAAAAAGCACCACGGTGCACTGGCTTCCCTGCAGAGCTTGCCTTGTCCCACAGCACGTGGCAGTCCCAAGGAATGGACACAGGTGACAGACTGGGGACACCATGGCTATGGACCCAATTACAGCCAGGATTTGCCCCACTTCAATCAATTCACGTGGGAATTTTGAACAGGATTAATGTGGCCTCGTGTTTGCTGCTCTTGCAGGTCAGTGCCTCAGTAGCCACAGGGGCAGGGAGACCACCTGGAGCAGGTGTCCTCCAGTGTGGGTGTGCTCCCTCAAATGCAGGTGAGGGGGATGAGAGGGCCCCCATTTCCCAATATTCTAGAGGAGGGGACACACCCAAGCAAACCCGCTGACTTCAGCAGAGATCCACTGGTGCTTAAGCCACTCTGAGCATTTGGGATCAGGGTCTTTGTCACTTGCAGGGAAAATGGCCCCAGAGAAACAGCCCAGCCCCTGTGGAGAGCCCTGCTTGGTTTAGTGAACACCAGGTCAGACCATGCCATAGAGGGCAACTGAGCTTCATTAGGTTTATGCTCTGTGTATATCTGTGTTTACCTGTGCACACCTCCATAAACAGTATTTTTTTTTCTAAAGAGGTATTTGCACTATCTCCTAGAAAAAAAAAGAAGAAAGAGTTAAAAAGAAATAAGAAAAAACTAATTTGAAAAATCCACGTAGTAGGAGATGTGGGTTTTTCCTCTGCCTTCTGGAAGGAGCACACAAAGGGAGGTGAGCAGATCCACGAGCCCTCCGTAACCAGCCTACAGCACAACTCAAATTGTTTGGATTTTCTTTGGAGGCTTGTAATTTTATTATTTATTATACACAGTGAAACCTCACTTACCCTAATGCCTTATCTGAAAAAAACACACTTGTTTGAAACGAGGTCATGTCCCTTGACATACATTAAGTGATGTGGAAAGCCCCCATTTATTTCAACACCCATTTATCCATTTTAATGCCATTTGAATAGACGAAGTTTCCCAATATGTCAGACTTTTCTTTTTTTTTTTAACAAAACTCAAAGTTAATTAAACCAAACTCTACAATATTTATGACTTTTTTTTTGTAGCTCAATGTGGTTTAGAAAGGTGATGTTAATATTGACATTAATTAACGTCAATCTTAATGTACTATTACATTAATAGGCTGGCATATCATTCAGCCTAAGGCAATGTACTGTGCTGCTCAAGCTATTTATAACAAAGTATTTTAAACAGCTTTGCCCCCACTAAAAAAAAAAAAAAAATCAATTTATACTAAATGTTGTTGCAGAATCAGATTCATCACCCTAGGGATTAAGAAAAAACGAAAGACCAATTTAATGACAGGATTTAGTTCATTATTTATCTTCTAGCATGTAAATTATAGATTGCCATGAATTTTTCATCCTTTTGGTGCCCACTACCTAATTCATGCGAAAAACATAAGTCTGTGTTACAAAGAGCTCTGTGTACGAGGAACATCTCCTCTGCCTTTTGACAGACGATAATCTGTCAAAATGAAAAATTAATGGAGGCTCCCTTAATTCATCATCTTCGCCTCTCTTCTATTAATGGCTTTTTTCCCCCCCCCTCTATAACTGTGCTTGCACTGAATAGAGCTGGTGGGTGGGGGGGAGAAGATAAACAGGTCAGCTGACTGCTTCAGCTTGTGCAGGGCACTGTAATTCAGCTGATAGATGGATGACGTGGTATTTATTGAATGCATGGAGGAATCCTGTGGCTTCCAACACAGCCCGTGAGCATGCTGAGATAAAGCTCATACCAAATGTCTTCCTGCTCTCAGCTCGGTCACAAAGACAATTACTGTCTACAAATGATCAGAAAGGAGTTGCATGAACTCAGGGTGTTGTACTGCACACAGCTCAAGGCACCCGTGTAGCAGTCGATAGAAAGAATAATTAGGATTCAGTTTGATTATAAAATGCATGTGAAAACAAATCAATCCCTCTCTCAAATAACCTTTGCTGAAATGGTTTATGTTGCTGAACACTCCTCCTCTCCCAGGGTCTTAGAGCACAAAAAAAGCATTTATCCAGTGCAGAAGAATGCCATTCTAAACACACTTCCCAGTTTCCCTAATCACTGAAATCTGAAATCAGAAAGCTGCACCAAAGGTTTTCTGCTTTTCACAACTCATCTGCTTTTGCATGTCTGATGCTTTACTATGGCTGTGACAAGATAAAGCCCAGGAAAACCATGCCTCATCACAACCAGGGCATTCTGACAGTCACATGACGTGATTGTTAAGGACAGAAGAGCTTTATGGAAATGGATCAGCCTACAAGTGAAATGAATATTTGCTAGGAATAGCAGAGGGGATTATAAAAGCAGGAAAGCATTTCCTTTCATAAAGCACATGCAGAGCATATCCATACATGCTTTGATAGAATCATTTTATGCTGTGGAAATCCCTACTCAAACATCCATTTTGAACACTACTGTAACATTGTGGGCTGACTGCAGAGCTGTTTTGTAGAAAATTTTTTTAAAAAAGTAGCCTGACCGTGTCAAGCTGAGTGGTACTTTTAGAATTAACTTCTGAACTAGTAACCTGCAAAGTCCAGAAGGAATTATCAACCTCTTACGTATTCATTTTAACCTGCAGCCAAATAGGACTATTTTCATTGAGAACTCACTGCTCCTCACAGAGCAGCATAAATATTGCAAACAAATTCATTTATCACAATCTCTAGAATATGACCATGGCACCGACTCCAACGTCTCCCTGATGCTACTGGAAAGATGCCCACTGAATGCACAATCAAGCCTTGACCCACATTTTGCAGTTTGATCAACCCAAAATTGCTTCATTTAAGTAGAGCCAGCTTGAGACTAAAGAGTCTTGGCCTGGCAAGACAGAGGCCAAGCTGACAGTCCCTGTTACTGAACCATGTTTGCTGCAGCTACAGCTGCATATCTCAGGCACTAAATACAGTAAAAATCTCTCCTCTCCCCAACGTTGGGAAAGTAAAAATGATACTTCACCAGTTTTTCAAAAGAATTCTTTTCTTTCTAAAGTATCTTGGTTAAATGTATGAACTTTCCAACCCTCAAAATAAAATCATAAAATCCTGACAAATACTGAAAGAATTCTGATCTTCCCTAATGGAAAGAGGACTAACTTACCATAACCAAACAGCTCAGCAAATTAATTAACTCTGCACATTCAGAAATGGTTGTGGACCAAGACATCCTCGCAACGCCTCTGGCACAAGAAACCTCTAGGATCAAAGCTTATCAAGACCTGAAAGTTGCTCTGTAGCCCCCATAAAATGAACCAGTCACCATTTTACTTAATGTGCCATGTGACAGAAACCACCACTTAAAGAAAAAAAAAGTCATTGTTCCACCATTCCTCCCAAGTTGCAAAAAACATCCAACAGCTTTGAAGCCTGGAATATCATAACTTGCTAAAGAGAGCTCTTTCTCACTGATTGCAAGGAAATGAAATTTTTATTGCTGCTCTCCATGCTGTACTTGGCCTGGAAACCAAACATCTTTCTAAAAAAAAAAAAAGCTTACCTGCTATTCACCTAAGCTGGTTATTATTTCTTAATAAAGTATTGCCATACAGATATGCAGCACAGCTATTTGCCTTTAAATTCTTGATGATGGAGGATAATGCAAAGGGGAACAACAGAATCATATTCCTACCTGCCATGGATCATAAAAGGAGCCCCCAACACCATCTCTGGTGATCAAGTATTAAATCCTTCAGATACCTAAAAATTATTATGCTGATATGGCTGTTAAGGTCAAGGTTTAAAGTATAATGTGGATCTTAGAAGAAATTCTAGTGATTGATGTAACACATCAGACACTTACCTTGAAAAAGGTATTATTCAGCTGCCTCCACTAGAAGATTAAAAGTGGGGGAAAAAGAAGTTGAAGAACTGGTTAAATGACAAGTGGTTGTTCTCAGTGGTCAATGTTGCAATGAAATTACTGTAAAAAATAGCTACTGATATTGAAACTTGCCTGCAACATCTTCTGATCTCTCTAATACATGTCCTCCAGGCAGCAGTCCTCTCCTCACCTCAGTAACCTTGTTACACCAGCTGGTTTCAAATATTAGCAATTTTCAAAATCATGTTCGAAAGATGTTTTCTGTAAACTCTGCATGTGAAGTTTCTGAAACTTTCTGACAATGAATCAGGCTCTATTCTCATTTGTTTGGAGCCCAAGTTGCTTGCACACAAATTGTTCCTTTTTTTTCTGAAATTGTATCTCATTATTTTTAATGGTTGTAGAGAGCTTGTGACCACCAAGCTTTTAAACAGCATTAAGATAATGACAACACTGAAAAGTGGGCAGAATTCTGAAGAAGACACATAAACCATAGAAAAGTGGGATGAACCATGCCTAGCTGAAGTCTCAGTTCACTACTGGTAACAGCCTAGGGTTTTTCCATAGCCAGTTCTTAGTAACTTATATCAATTTATATCAAAGCTCCACTGCCTTAGGAATGGCCCATCTTCTACTCTCCACAACAATATTATATATTTTAGATAAGCACCTTCATCATCCAGCTCAGGACAGAACACTGATGTTGTACAGATGATTTGCCCTGATTCTAGAGAAGTACAGTTCAGAACATGATCACATTCACTGCAGGACAGAAAAGAATAGACAAGGAGAAGCCATGGAATCTCCACACTTGATGCTGCTCTGGTGCAGCCCAGAGTGGCAATGGGAGAGCCTGATCCCCCTCCTCTGTCACATTCACGCCCACAGAAGATGGGAGGACAACAGAAACGTCTGCTTTTGTTGCTTTGTTTACTCCTAAACACAACCAACTGCAACACAAAAGCATAACAACAACAAAAAAAAGAAAAAATGGCGGGGGGGAATCTTCGATTCATGTGACTGGAAAATTCAGTTTCAGTTGCATAAATCTAAGTGAATGAGACACTGAAAATAAGCCCCTAGACAATGTGCTTTTCAGCAGAAAAGTCACCTTTTCTGGGTACTGGATGGAGTTCTAAAGAATGAACTTGAAATTAGGTGGGAGAGGCTGGGGAAAGGCAAGGGCTGTGCTATCCGTAGGAAACCTGACTCGCGGTTGTATTGGTTTGGGTTCGTGCTGCTCTAGCACCTCAGCATTACCGCCCACATTGTTTCACATTCGTATTTAGCGTTCTTTACACCACGTTTGCTACAAAGTGACACAAATGCAGCTCTTAAAGCCCCCTGGGGTCTGTTCCACCCAGGTTACCTTTGTTCCTGCCCCCTGTGTCCTCACTGGAGTTAATCCTGATTTACAGCCCTGTCAGTGAGAGCGGGATCAGGACTTCTCCAGAGCCAGAACACAACCACGTTGTGTCCACAAGATGTGTTTATGACTGAGATTAGCTTCATTAAAACACAAACTCACAGAAATAAAAATATGAGGCACCTGATTTTAGAATAAATTACCTTCATGAAATTATGGTCTTTTCTTCGCACTGCAATATTCACAGGAAATTAATGAGGTTGTCAGATGAATTCTATGAAGATTTATGTGCTGATTAGGTGACATGTCTTAAAACAAAATAAAATAATAAAGAACCTCCTCCATTAAAAAATCAGCACATTTAATTTGAATTCAATCTTTTATCAGATTACTTCTGTTTAGTGGCAAATAGTTCCTTTGTTTAAAAACCCTTCACAAAGACAAAGCCTCAGGAAAACATTTTGTAAAAGTATTCTGAAAGTCAAAGTCATTTTGACAGAAATCAAACCAGAAATAATTTCTCCCTGAAGGAATCCTGCTTTATTTTAATGACGTCTGGATTGTTTCCATTTAAATAGAGTAATGGGAATTTTGCTAAAAAATTTGATTCAAACTGTCCTTTTTAACCATGATCTTTCTTGTAAGCTTAGCCAGTAATTTGTCATATGCATTTTGTTCAAGTGGAGAAAACAAATATTAAAGGAAAACAATTTGACTAAAAACATCTTCCCTTCATTAAGGAGCTTTATGTTCTAATGTCTGAAAGTGAAAGTCTGCTTTAATGGCTGCTGGGAGCTGGGGATCTCTCCGTCAGACACTTTCCAAGGCTTGCTTTCTGGGTAATAGAGGCTATTTATGGGGCTTTTCATGACCTTTCTTCTTGGTACTACCAACAGAGGAATACAGCAGGCATCTCTTTTGCATCCACATATCTGCTTGCTCACGGATTATTGTCTCTATTGTTTCTTCATTTTGAAGAAAAATGTTGCATGTAATTAAAACAAGATAACAGCACAGAGTGCTGTGTGTTCTATCACACATCTACCCAGTCCCTGCAGTCATTACCCACACTAACGTGCTCGGCACTGTGGAGACAGAGATATTGAAACAAAACTCCTTGTTTTATCACCTCGAGCATCACAAAGCCTGTCCCACATTCTGGAAGGTACTTCTTCTGAAAGACAAGTACTTTCTGGTTTTAATAGTACAACACAGTCTTCCTTTTAAAAGAAAAAATCCCACCTTGTAATTGTTTACCCAAATCCCAGAGTCATCCCAAGTAAAATTGAAAGCCTATTTACTTAAACTAATCCATTTCATTTTGCTTTGTGAGAACCAGATGTACTCACTTTGATTCAGAACTCGGTTCCAGAAAACCCCTCTGCATAAACTCCTGGTTCTGAAAAGACCTCCTTGGCTTAACTTTAAACAGAGCCACTTTGGGTGCAACAGAAGAGCAAAAAAAATTTGCTCATTTTGGGGATTTCTAACCCATCCTTCGGTTATATAGACATATGCTCTAGTGCCAGCTACCAGACTTCCAAGGAGTCAAATTCCTTCATGTCAAACCAGCACCATTCCGCTCAACGTTTTGACGGCATTCTCAGCATTACTTCCTTTTAAAAAAAGGATTTGTTCAAGGATGTGCAGTGATTGACAATGTAACTGCTTTTGATTTTCCAGTTTAAGAAGAAAACAGATATAGTGTGTTCCACTCCAAATCCACTGGTATGACACTTTAAGTAGAAGAACTGACATGTTGCTGTTCTGCCACAATTACTGCTAATTAATAGCCCTTTGTCTAATGACAGTACATCTGGACACAAGTAAAGAGTGTCAGGACTGGCCCCAGGAGCCTCAGGCCTGCTAGGAATGAGACAGGCAGGAGCTCACCACGTGTCAGCCCTTGGATTTGGAGACGGTGTTTTTGCATAACAGTGCAACCAAAGGATGGAAGAACAAGTTTCTGAAGCAGCAGTGAGTACAACCTCCATTAAAGCAAAACCTGGCTATCTAAGCTATCAGAGCACTGGGGATAATTGCCACTGTGTCCTACTGCTCAGGTTTCCCCTATGGTTCCAATTTGATACAAAAGTTGAGAGCTAGATGAGATTCCAAAAAATAAATAATTCAGAAGGTTATTAAGGTTGTACAGTCCAGCATGCAAAAGTTTGGAGACACTAGGTGGCTGGTTCCTTTTCAAACCTGAGTGAGGCTGCTTGTGTATACATCCGTAATGAGAAAATAGTCTTAGATTTCAAGAAATAACTGATCACAGGATTCTATGAAGCGAGAAAGCCTCCTCAAGCTGGAGTCTCCGAGACCTGGGTACACAGCACAGCCTTCTACCTCTGGCTGTGACGAGACGTCTGGCAGCAATCAGCAGGCTGTTATCATCACAAGGGATCAAGTGCTCCGAGCGGGGAGGGTTTCACTGTCTCCCCGTGCTCTGGTTCAGTGCTTAACACCATAATTGTCTCTGCATTTGCTTCCTCCAGCTGCCAGGCTAAGTCCTGCGCAGTCCCTGCAGTCTGGTGCTGCAGCAGGCTCAACACAGACACTTTCTGGACCGGATCCAGAGAGCTTTTATTTTCTTTTCAAGTGAACATTAGAACAACCGGATGAGCACGGTTAGGCTTAACACCACTGCAAGCGCATGTCTGTGTATCCCTGCTCTGTCCTCTCCAGAGCCCTCCGAGAGTTAATGCCAACAAGACTTCACCCCAACTAAAGGTGCCACTGCCAGTCGCTTGCAGAGTGTTGGTCGGGTGGGTCAAAGGTGTAACAGCCAAATATAAACAGCCTGGACATCTCTGAAGCAACTTTAACTACATTACTGCTTAATTTATTAATTATTTTTTTATTAATTCTTATTGATTATTTTCTGTATAAATAAAACATCAGCTGCTGATTTATACGGTATGACACTCCTGGCTCCCAGTTCAAGGCCCAGAGCAAACCCTGGCGGTCACATGCAGCCCCAGGGCCACCTGGATGCCTGGCAAAAAGCACATCTCACCCCCCTGGGCAACGCTGAACCAACCACAGTGCTCGCTCCCACCGGGTTTACCGTAGGCTGGAGTGAAGAAGGAACAGTCCTGGCCCCATGGATACCTCCGAGGCAGCCAGAAAGACACGTGGGCTGCCGTCATCTCCTTGCAAATGGAACAGATGTCAGATGGGCAGGGCCTGCGCAGCCCCTCAAAGGCCAAGAGCAGGAGCTCCCTGGAGCCCTCAGCGCCCATCCCAAGGCACAGACACAGAGCATGGTCAGGTCGAGGCTTTTTTTGGAAACTTCTCTTGGATTTTCAAGGAGCTGGAGAAGAGAAGACTGATCCCTGATGTTAGAGCAAATCTCTCTGCCAATTTTTAAACAAAGAGCAAACAAACCTTTCTAATTAAATCATTTAAATATTTTGTTGATCGTGAGAAAAAGCTAATCTCCTCCTTTCCTCAGATTTCTGTACTCTTGGATGCAGATGAACTATTTTTCCCGAAAGTTCTCTAAAACATTCCGCCTGAAGCAAATATTTGCATAAAAACTTTTAGTTTGAATAATTAAAACCTGGCAAGAGAAAATGCCAAATGCTGGACTACCTTAAGAGTAAGCAGTGTTACCAACTCCATCTGCAACAGACACTTGCATAACATTTTATGAAACCCTTTAGGGCAGAAAAAACCGCACTTTCTCTGCTGACATAATAATAATTTTGTATATGAGAGCACTACAAATCTTCTAAGTTAGAGATGTCACTGGTAAAAAGCAAACAACAACCAGAAAAGATCAGAGCTCTGCTTCCCAAACATCATGATATAGCTGCTGCACAAAATCTGCGTGTAAAGTGCCTCTGAGAAAAGCAAAAATGCAGTCTGGTTTTCAGAGAGCAGTCTACAAAATAAAGGCACATTTCTTTTGTAGTCTGGTTTTCAGAGAGCAGTCTACAAAATAAAGGCACATTTCTTTGCTTTTATGAAAAAAAATCATGAAATGAATTTTGAATGAAAAGTCTTTAAGTTAAAGACTTTTTTTTTTATTTGAGCACTCATTCTATTAAATGTGGATGTGACTTGATTTCTAAGTGAACAATTAAATGTTATATGTATAAGATGGATCAGAACGATACCTATACAGACAACTCTTAATAAATCAGTGGATGTTACTATAGATTGCCTCAGTTTATTAATTAAAGGACTCTAAGCCACTCAATAATCTTTTATTAAGATATATAGGAATAACTTATTTATGGCAATATATAAACTTATGTTTTCTACCGCCTGCAACCAAACATTTGATGGATGAAATGAGTCAAAAAAACCCCCTACAAAACATCAAACCAAAAAAGTAGCTGTACAGAAAGACAGAATAAAGAACAGGGTTTATAACCCAGGCCTCTCCCCAGAATTGCAGGTTCTCTTTAAAGATGGGTTAGATAAATACCTTTCATGAAAAGCTTAAATGTCTTGCTGATCCTGCCTTAGGACAGGGGAGGATTAGCCAACCCCCTTGAGGTTTCCTTTCATCAGAACTGTCTATAATGCTATGTTTGTAAAATGTTAGGGATTATCCTGGCAATAAGACTGTCTCCTGTTAGAACAAGACCTTAAAGAGACGAATTAATGACTCTGACTAATTGGATAATACAGCAAAGAATGGGTCATGTGCTGCGTTGAGGTCGAGCTCTGGCCCTGTTTGGGCTGAGCAAGCTGGCACAGCACTGCCTTACAGCTGGCTCTTGG
The DNA here is from genome assembly GCA_013400975.1 of Atrichornis clamosus. Lineage (NCBI taxonomy): Eukaryota > Metazoa > Chordata > Aves > Passeriformes > Menuridae > Atrichornis > Atrichornis clamosus. The sequence goes on from WBMZ01005549.1 coordinate 30,041, forward strand.
CTGGACAGATGGAAAAGTTGCAGCCAGCACCGGTGTTTGGGAACTTGATCCTGCAAAGGTCATTTCCTGACATGATGAATGCTGTGCTGAGGACGGGCCCTTCCCGCTGCCTGTGCTCAGAGCGCTGTTCCCAGAGAGGCGGGGCACATTCCTGCACTTGTGGGTCAGAAACTTCAGCCGGCGGTGTGAGGAGCTGTGGCAGTGTGGGAGTGACCCTTCCCCCTGCTCGCCCTTCCCATCACCGGCTCACTGGCACAGCAGCCCCCGAGCGCAGCCCTGTGCCGTGTGAGGGCAGCTCTGCAGGAGCGGGTGCCCGGCTGCTCCCTCACTGACCACTGGCCACAGGGGAGCCTGAGCAGCCACAGCACCAGCTCGCTTTGTGGTCGTGCTCCAGAACAGGTGTGTTTTCAGCAGGGCTCTTCAGGCCTGGCCTCAGTGAGAGCAACAGCCTGACTGCACCCCAGGACGTTCCCCGGCCGCACACGGGGACCAGGGCACGTCCCTCTCAGGCTGCCTGATTAGCAGGCAGGTGACTGCAGGGGAGACTCTCGTGCTGCTCTCAACCTTTCAAAGTTTGAGTGCAAAGCTCCCTTTTCTCTCTCCAAGTCCCAAGCCAACCAGCCTAAGCAGAGCCTGGCCTTGAGCATCCTTGAACAGTTCAATATATTCTCCAGTTAGTCACAGACAACACCGCAGCGTTTAACTCATCACCTCAAGGTCCTTTCCAGAGTGAGGCAGTCTTTTTTTGCAAAGATATCCATTAACATCTGACAGACTGAGCCTTACAGCAAATGCTCTGGATGGACATCAGGAGCTGATCAAAGAGTTCCTCTATCCCAGTGCAGGCTCTGCTGGCCTTACAAACACTTAGGTATGGACCCCAAATAATCTTTGCTTCTGTGCCATTACTTCTGTTTTCAATAAACTAGGGCCTCAGTGGGGTTTTTTATTTCTTACAGGCACTTGATTGCATTTAGCCTTTTACCACTTTAGTGAACTAATTTTCAATCAACTTAAAAATGAATTCCAAGTGCAGGGTCCATAATTAAAAAGAAACAGTTAATCCTTTGTGACAATCTGAGTCCAAAATTATGCTTCTAAATTATTTGGACCATCATTTAGGAAAAAAAAATCTCTCTCCCGAGTCTGATTACATCAATGCTCCAAAGAAACATTTCTTCCTTAGGTTTCTGATTTCCCTGGTGGTTGTGATATAAACCCTGAACTTCTTAAATGTCACTTAATTTATATGATTTTTCTGTTTACCCTTTTAAAATGACAAGTTGTTCTCTAGTATTTATGTCTGTTTGAAAATTAGATATCATGGGCAATCCAGTGCTGCAGTTGCATTTCTGTTAGCTTAAGCTTAGTAAGCACTTACCATAAAAGAGAAAATAAAAATATGCCTACTCTTACTTTTTCAGTCTTTCCTATTTTTGCTACAATGTCCACCAGTTTTAAACAAACTACTCATTTTACTTTTTACGGTTTGATTCTTAACAGTGTAAGAAATTTAAACTGGTTATAACTTTGCCTTTGGTGAGCGACCGAAGGAGTTATGGGCCTGCTTTTAAGTCTCCATTGCTGACAAGGGTTAATTAATTTCACTCCAGCCTGTGGTCCCCACTGAACTCTCCTCCTGTGGCATCACCTTGCGGCGGGCAGCGCCTTGCAAACATGATAATCTTTTCAGAAGACCTTTTGACAGTAATGAAATTAAATTGACCTGTGCTGCATCTGGTCTCTGAATTAAGATGGTAAGATTTGTAGGCATCAATTTTGACTGGAGAAGCATAGCCCAACTCCCCAGATCATGCTGAATTTAAAACAATCTCTTTTTTACATAACTTTAGAGTCTTTCCAAAAGGCCATATTTCTTAACACAGGAAAGGCAAAACAAGTTTATCATACTAAACAGGCACATATGAATTACCTCTGTGTTTATAACCTGTGTTTGCAGTTGTTTTATATCAGTGAAAAAATGTGAGTCGATCCTGAAATTAACCTGTTTGGCAAAATATTTTTGGAGAATTGTAGGGAATGCCCACATTGTAGTTGTGTCTGGGAAGATACATCAATCAAGAAGAGAATTGATTACAATAAAATGTAAAAAGATCTAGTTGCTCTTACCTAAGGAGACGAGTCTTGTGTTACTGCACTGTCTGTATGCCTCCAATAACTTTTGAGACTAACAAAATATTTTTTCTAAGTTTATAGCATGGGGAAGGTCTCTTCAATGGGCATTCCCAAAGATTTGGTAAAGAAGGGACTAAACAGTAGCAGAAAGATCATGCATGTGGTTCTCTCTTGGTCAGTGATCACTGCTATCGAATCTCGGGCTAAAAGAAAATGGGTTCTTCCCCACCTCTGCCTCCAATTTAAGTCTCAAACTAACAAATTCCCTTTGGTGTCAACCACTTAATTCTACTTGATTATCTGCTATATTAATATGATGATTTGCTCATTTGAACCCATTGATCTGTTGATTCAGTTTTAATTGAAACCTTGATTTGATCACTGTGTTGCTCTATCGTTAATTACCTCAGAGATACTACCTAAGATTGGCTCAGTTATATGCTGTTTTAATTTCATAGCTCCTTGCTTATTCTAAGTTTTTATCCTGAAGTGGGACGCCAGACTGCTACACCCCTCATGAACACAAAGAAAAACTATTTGCAAGACACTTTCAAATGAGTAGTCAAGTCCTACTCATAACTCTGGAAACCATTGGAAGGCCCTTCTATTTCTACTAGGGAACCTAAAAGATCTGTCTGAACCTTACGATCTTTGGGGATGTATTTGCAAATTAGATTTCCACTTTGGGATTCAAAGGTAATTCGAATTTTAGGCAAAGATTTCTGAATTCCTTGAACAGTAATCCCAAGATTATTATTCCCTAAAAAATAATAAATATATATAAATTCTCTTGATATAATTTTTACTCATACTGCATTCTTACATGACCCTCCCTTAACGGAATATTAAAATTTCTGCTGAAAGATGAAGAAAACAGAAAAGAAGTTTGATAGGGGACATCTGTTGAGTAAAAACCTTAAGGTCACTTTTTTTGTGTAGATGCATATGCAGAGCCAAACCCCCCAAAGGGCCTAAGAGGAGTCATAATTAACTTTAATTGTCTCAAAGCCCAGGGCAGAAAGAAATTGAACCAAGGGTAAGAAAAGAAAGGTCACAGATAAAGCTTTGCATAAAATGTCACACGCTATGCAGGAATGGCATGCCTACGTATTTTCCAGTTTTGTGAAAAGGCAGAAATGCTCATTTTTCACCTGTTGAAAATAAGAGGAAGGAGGAGAAGAATAGTGAAGAATAAAGCAACGGGAACCAAGGACCTCTGAGAGATCAAGATGACATCAGTGTGCCTTCACCTGCGATATCTAAAAACCAGTAGTGAGTACTAAGGTGAAACTTTAGACTTTTGAGTCTTATCAGCCTTCCATGAACACCAAGCTATTTTGGGAACCACCAAGGAAGAAACTCTTACAAATCTGAAGGCAAGAGCTACAACACAGTTACTTATTTGTGCAGTTGCAGGAGGCCCAGGTGGCACACACCTCCCTGTGCACTTCCTTCCGTGAATAATTCAGTCCCGGGTTCGCTGCAAAACCAAAGAACCTGCAGTATCTGAAGCAGTACACTGACACGTGGTGAAAAATGGAATGAACCAGTATATATTTGCTTCACTAAAATTAGCTCTGTGGCTCTGCCCTGGTCATATCACTTGCCCACTTTCAGGGTCCAAGGCCATTAATCAATTACAGGAGATGAGGGTGAGTTCTGAGGTACCAGCAGCTTTTACAGGGGCTTAACACAACACTTCTCAGCCTTCCTGTGTCGGAGCTGCCTTTGCCTGTTCCAAGACATGCCGTGCTCCACCTGAGCATGGCAGCGCCCATCCTGCTGCCCCGGGATCCTGCAGCAGCAGGATGTGCCCCGCTGGCAGAGCTCGTGCTGCCCTCGGCTCACACCGGAGCCCCACGGGCAGCAGGACCAGGACCAGCTCTCTCTGCCGGGAGCAACTCGGGCTCTTCTAAAACCACAGAAACCTGCCCCACATTCCCTGTGCCAGGTCTGTGTCTAGCTCCTTTTGTACCTGCCTGGCATAACGGGGTCTCCAGGCACTGCACTACTAATAATAACTTCAAAGTGCCTTCTTAAAGTTTAAGAGTTGAGCTTGAAAACAACTCCTACACATGACATCTTTTAAAGATAGCAGTCAGTGGACTAGAGAATATTGACAATTGCAGTACTCAGATAAGTAAACAAGTCTCTGTGGATTTGATAGCCCAATAAATATCCATTATTGCTTCTTGCTAGACTATGTGTCTGAAAATGAAAATGAGGATAGAACAGTTCTTAATGGCTGATAGCAAAAATAATCGAGTCTTATCTAAATCAAACTTTATTGGCCTGGATGAATTATTTTTGGCCTCCTGTAATCAAAGCTGAAAATTCACCTGTCAGGCACAGTATGGTAAAACTCATTAGAGCCTCACCATGTGCTGTTATGAAATTGCTCCATATGGCAGTGCATGATTGTTTATTTACTAGATTCAAATATAGTCAGGTTTCAGAAATATTTTTAAAAATTATTATTTTCAAATTACTTCAAGGCAAAAGTGTATATGCTGAGATTCCAGACCTCTGTAATGGAAATATTTCACTTGTAGAAAGAATTTTGCCTTGTGCTGCAGTAAAGCTATTGATCAGGCAATTGGCAATCCTCAAGTGTGAGGACTCATTAAAGCAAAGGTATATGAATCATTTTTTAATGACATCTCTTTGCTTTCAGCAGCTTAGCATGTGTCCTGGTTTCAATGGATGCACTGTAATTTAGGCAAGCTGTCTACAGACTTCAGCCATTACTCTTGCCATATGTTTTCTTCAAAAATTGCCATGCACTGGGGCCTGCTCGCTGCAGTCGTGGAGCGAGGTGCACTCTCTCTGCTGTATCAGCACGTTAACATTACTTGAAAAAGCAAGAGTAATGTGCTTATAAAAAGAAATTCCCAATTAGCAAGTTTAGTGCATGTGTGTTAACTTGGATTAAATACATTCCAATTATGGGCAGCTCATTATTAAAACTACAGCCAGCTGTTTGCCAGAAATTTGAGATCTGGTAAACAAGCCTTTCCCTATTTCCTTGCAAAAGATCCCAGATTATTTCCCCTTCTCATTGGTTCACAAACAAGTGCAATACTGCAGTACAAAAAGTGCAGCTGTGCCATCCCCTGTACACATTTCAAAGCAGAAAAAATGCCAGGAAGTGTGATAAGTTGGTTAAAATACAAGAGAAATTAGATTTTAAAGGCCAGAAGAGCTTGAAGGCTCAGGCACAATTTGGGAAATAGGCTGTCACCAGTGTCTCCCTTACTAAGAACACTGGGAAGAAATTTGTTTTGAAACCAGGAGGATTTCATCCTTCTAGTTCCATATATTTTGATGGTCTCAGGTCAAGTGGCTCAACGTGCATGTCTTGGCTTTATGACACTAAACTGTTGCACCATTCAGGTGTCCCGGTTCTGGGGCCTTTCAAAGTGGGCCCAGATTACAGAGGAATATATGTGCATAAATATTAAGTGTTTGAATAAGTGGATACAGAACTAAAGAGTTAGAAAAAGCTAAAAGATATAAGTTATGTCTCCTGTTAGACCCTTAACTTCATTGCATCACCTAAAAAATATCTACCTAAAAATGCAGCCCCCTTTTTCAACTTATTCCAGGGTCCAGTTGTTCCAATGAAAGTTAAATACTGATGAGAGGATTTTTTTCAACACCTTATTTTTAAGCATACATTTTTGGGAGAATAATGCTATGCCAGGAAGCCACCAGTAACATTAACTTTTGTACTACTATATTCACAGGAGAACAGGGATACAGCTCGTGGAGAGCACCAGCAGTTCTGGGAGTGAGGTAGAATCTGTTAAATTTGACTTTTGTTCCATCATCAATCAGAAAAATGACAAAACCCAGAGTCTGCTTCCCACTGCTGATACAATGGAAGCAGAAAACCATGAAGCCTCTCTTGCTGTGTAGGATGGAGGGGCTGGCGGCTTCAGGGCAATGCTAAAACCCCCACATGTCACAAACAGCAGCAAACAATGCCTACTTTTGATGTCACCCGAAGCCCACCTGAATCCAAACTTCAGTTTCTAGAAGGAGGATTTATTTCTCAGACCAATGCCTGCGCAAACAGCCCAGCCAGGGCTGTGCCAAGCTGAGCTGTGCCAAGAAACTGCTGCTGTCTGTTCACAGGCCTTTTAGGTCGGTGATATTTCTATTATATTTGTACAGTGCCAAAATCTAGCAAAAGAAAGGGAGTAGATGCAATTAAATAGGAAAAAAAAAGAATATTGCCCATATAGTGTATTTCATTCAGATACTGCTTCAGACTCAGTGCCAGAGGACACACGTGGCCAGCTGAGGTGGAGGCCTCAGGAGGTGCTCAGGTGACCTGCAATACATCACACCAGTCCAGAATTCCCAGACAAAAGCAGGGAGATTCTCCTTCACTATTCAACCACAGGAAAAAAAAAAAAAAAAAAAGAATGTATTGCTGAGTCCCTCCCTTAGCATCCAGTTGTTGTTCTTTGTGGTTTCCTTGTCCCTGCCCTTGAACCAAGAGTAGTATTTAGGGAGGCATTTAGCATGTCAGAGAAACAAGTGGAAGCTGGATGGACCTCTGTACTGAAATTTTAGGACAGAGATAAGCATGAAAATTTTTAAATCTTACACGAGGAGGAAGAAACTTCAGCTGTCCCCAGGTATAATCTTGGTCTGAGAAAAATACTCATTTCCAACAGTAGATGGGTTAAACAGCATATGGGTAGGACAGATACAGAATCTGTCTTGAATCATGGAATGCCAATTCTTTGTGTTACTTGAGCAAAATCCCCACAGGCAACCAACATAATGTCCCAACCCAATGAAAAACCAATCCAAGTTTGTGATAACTGAAACTGAAGATACATCTGGAGGACATATCTATGTCTTGTAGGAATCTCTCTGCGTTGTCAAGCAAACACACTTTGCAAAGCCAGAAAAAAGAGGATAATTAAGGACCACAAGGAAACACTACTCATGAAATCATAGTGCTTGGAGCTTATAAAAAAGGACAAAAATACTTGTGTCAAGTATGGACCAAAGACAGAGCACTGGAGGGTTACGGGAAAGTCAATCCCACTGTAGGCAGTCACACGCTTTCATTCTGTCATTAGGAAATTCTGTTTAGTAGACAAAGAGTTTCCTGGCTCAAGGGACGCTGCTATAAAGGTTTTCAGCATTGTTTGTGCATAATCTACGTATAACATTCAACTTGGGAATGAGATATGATGTAGAAAATTGCCTTTGCAGTCCTTGAAGCCAATAATTTAGCTCTGCAACCTTAATTTATAAGGGGAAAAAAAGAAAGGTAGTTGGAACATGAATTTGGATCACCGTCAGATTTAGGAATGAAAGTAATTAATGCTTCTGTGAAACTCCCCTGATAGTTATTTTTGGATTCAGAATCTTTAAAGAAAAGTTTTAATTTAGGGGCAGAAGCTCATTATATTCTCAAAAGAATCCTACCGTACTAAATCATTCTGTCTCCAATTCACAGCCCCACATTCCCTCTATACATACAGCTCCTTCACTGGTAAAGCAGCAAATTATTTCCCACCTGAACTACTGAAACTTTGACTGGGTCTCTGAGTCGTTCCAAACTGAGGCTCCTTCCCCTCATTTTCCAGGCTCTTATATTACCATGGAGTGATGGTGACCAAAGTGTTTCTCTTCACTTTAGCTCAGTATTTTCTGCTGGCTGCCACACCCCCATCTTCGAATTTCCTTACAACTTTCCAAGGAACTACCTTGGAAAGAACCTGCTCTACAACACTCCTTCACTCCCCAAACCACTAGTAACTGTTGTTTCCCACTGTATTAATTCCAAGACACCATGGAGTTGTTAAAAAAACTATTGGAGTGACAACTTCGTGTGACTGACAGCTCTGAATTTCACTTCTCTGCTTTCTCCAGCTCCCCTCTTCATTAGTTTGTAATTTTATCTGATATTTTTCCATTGTGGATTGTTTGTTGCTCCAGACTGTTGAATGTTCAGCCCATATTTGGTGCTATTATGATATATTTGTAAAAACAATGGAATTTTACTTCTGAGGAAGGGACAGTGAAGGACTTCAGTGATTTTTTAGGCTGTGGGTTTATTTTTTTTATTTTAACCTGTTCTTTAGTGCCCTCTATGACTAAGTCCCTGGTGATACCAGCCAGGCAGAAATTAGTATTTAATCCTACTCCAAATTCCTGAATCCTTCAGCTCTGTTAGTTCTGTAGGAGTCTTCATTTGCACTTACAGCTACAGTTCCAGGGATCAGTCTGCTAAAGCCCATGGAAAGGTTCTGGGTGGCTACAAGTGGCACTGAAACTCGGACAGCTAAACAGAGCAGTGAGTTTAGTAAAGGTTTCATCTATTTACTTATTTCCCCTTATACAAAAACCACCTTTCATCTTTGGTTATTTACATTCTCCAAAGCAAGTACTTATGACAGACAGCTGCAAACAAAACCCAAAGGTTTTGGAGCTGAAAAGCAAGCAGCTGTGCTCTGCCACTTCTATCGGCATCGGGACGCATTTTCAGATTCTCAGTCAAGCCTACGAGTGCTGTTCAAGGTTCACACAGGGATAACTGCATTTTGAAAACTTCCAAAAGGCCAGCACAAACACTGGGGCCTTATCCTTGCTTTTAAGCCAAGGGGACTATTTATGTGAACAAATTTAAGCACTGAGCAAGCTTTCACAGGTTTGTGCACTGATATTATAATCACACACACGAGCAGAATCATTAATTGTCCTAACTCCTTGGCTATTTTAGTAAGAATAACGAAAGGAAAATCATATGCATACTTCAGTATTAGCTTAGTCTCTCGTCTGCTGCCACTGGTAGCTCTTTTGAACAGGAAACTGTAGCCCCAGTGTTTGCTAAAAAGGATGGCCACACCAGTCTCATTGTTAGCCCTTGAAGAATGTATTACTTCAAAAAAATCCTATCTCTAAGATTTGGGTTTTGAAAAATGTCTCTCTTGGACAAGTGCCACTAAGCATTTCATTCTGCTTTTTTTTTTTTTTTAAGTAAGAACTTCCACCCCTGTTTTAATAGGCTGTTATAGCCTTTAACATACCATGAAATTAAATGCCTCCATTGGGGATCCATAACTTATCATAACAATAGTATTTCTAGCACTTGTTGGAACTATGAGGAAAGTTAGAAGGTGGTATAATAATAAGTGTAGCATTTTAAAGGACTACAGAATTGTCACTATACGTTACTGAGCTCTCATAGTTAACCCATGAATTAAAAGCATATAAAAGTGATAATAGCTGAGTTTCTAAAGAAATGACTGACACTTGGTGAGATTATCACTTTGCTGGAATTAACCTGTGATCTGCTGGGAACCATAAACCCCACAAAAATGTGGAAGAACATTAATTTGATAACTGACCCTGCTTGAAGCAGGAGGTTGGACTACTGACCTCCTGAGGTTTCTTCCAATCCAAATTATCCTATGACTCTAATCACATCTACTAATTTTTGCTAGGTACCTGTAATGATACGTATATTAAGTATGTAGCAAGAACAGATCACTTTCTTCTTGCTTGCATAGCATTACAAAATCTCTAGTGTAAAATTAATTAAAAATTGAAGGCCAAATTATGCCAGATGTAAATGGCCTTTTAAGTAAGGGGAACTGATATCTGCATCCCTCTCTAGCACTGAAGAGATGCACATGGTCTAATTTATAGAGGTGCCAAGCATTTACAGTCTTCAATGAAATTTCTTTTCTTTCAAGAAAGGAGGGAAGTTCTTCAATCAAGCAATCTGCATCTCCCAGGAAAGGAAAACATCTTTAGGAGTACTCACAGCTCTGTGTGCTCCAGTATCTTGCCCAGAACCAAAGCCTGGCTCAGCGTTCAGTCCTTCAAGACTCCAGTAAATAAATGCTCAACAAAGAATTGTTCAGGTCGGAAAAGAGCTCCAAGGTCATCAAGTCCCACCTCTAACCCAGCACTGCCACGTCCACCACTAAAAACAGGTGCCACATGTACACATCTTTTAAACCCCTCCAGGGATGGTGACCCCCCAGCTCGCTGGGCAGACTGTGCCAGTGCCTGGCAACCCCTTCTCGAGCCACCTCCCTTCTTTGCCGTGCTGGTTTGTTCTGAGTCACGTCAAATCCTCCTCGAGCTGTGTACAGTTCAGTATTGCTCTTCGGTTCGAAAGTTCTTAAAGAAGGGGCTATCATTTACTGTCTTTGTACAGCTTTCTAGTTTTCAGCACCGTGGCCGTGTTGGACTGTTTTTACCACAAGAGAGTTTTACAACTCCTTGTGAGAGCATTAGGAATATGCCTACACCTTAATCAAAGAGAGAGGCACATTGCAAAAAAACCATTTTCACAATGACCAGAATTTGACAAAGACAAAATCTGTCAAGCTATAAACTTAAGTAAGGCACTTGCAGGAGTGAGATTATTTAAAAAAGCAAAACCATGGACAGTCATTATTTAGTTAGTTAGATTCTGAAAGACAATAGAATCATCACACAGAGAACTTCCACCAGACTTTAAGTGTCCTAGAGGGAACAGGATTTATTTTGACACAAATCTCAAAATAAAAGAGAGTAATTGAAGGTAGCCACAAGAAAGGCCAGAAATCTTCCCTAAAAAGTCTAGGGCAAATCTATTGTTACCACAGGGAAAACCGAATGCTCATTAATTAGCATTGCCAAAGACCTACCAACACTACTGGAAAGAAACATTCATTTCCTTGATCTGAAATATAAAGTTAGGCTCAAAGGAGTTCTTCTGTAGTGGTGGAAATTGTGATTAGCATCAGTGAGTTAATCTGAACCTAATCTCTGTTCACACTGGAACCCTGAACAACCAGACAGCTTGAGACTGTACCTAAACTACGTGTTAGTTTAGAGTGTGGATGCTCCTTCCACTGATGGCTGAAGAAGCAAGAACAGGAAATCACATCTACAAATATTTGCACAGTAAAGTGTGACTGAAATCTTGTTTGGCAGCACATTACGGTAGCATGAGGAGGGTGAGAAAAATCACCATTTCCATTATATACAGGCCCCCCCTCCAATATAATACCTGAAGTTTTCAGGCCATCTAAGGATTTTCCCATCACCAAGCACAACTGATGGCTCCATAAAATGATAGCTACTACTTGTCAGTATGAAAAATAAGTAAGGAGTAATAGTGAAATATTAATGTACACCCTGTTTAATTAAATGACAATATCATTTTCTTGTAATCCTTCTCTAACTCTGCTGGAAGAGTACAGTGTTGACATGATAATTTTATAAACTTCCTTGACAGTTCACGTTAAGCCGTCCTTCATCACCACAGATTGATAATTGGCACTTACAAAGGAAATGAAATGTCTGAAAAATTCATTAAACATGCCAAATATCTGAGGAAACCCAGTGCAATGGCAAAGTTATCTAAATCATTGTGTAAGCAGCTAAAGGGCCATTTCCTTTATAAATTCTCAAAAAAACTCCCAAAAAACTCATGACTTCCTATTTTATTTTTAATACAGTGGAAGTGAAGCAGTTACTTTGAGACGGATTCAAGTCTTCCTTCCATCAGCTGATATTGGCAGCAATTTCAATTAAGTCAATAAAGTTACAGTATTTGGCTGTAGATCTGCTCTCCCCTCTTTTCACTTTCCTCCAGGAAATAGAAAACGGAGATAAACTCTTATTTCTCTGGATATTCCCTTAATAATCTATTACAAGAGAATCTTGTCAGAAAGGCTTATTTGGATATTTCCAAGTGATCTACTTTCACTGGACTGGTCATTTCATCCCTCACAGTCTGTGCAGACCCACCCAATAAACTGCAGACACCCTTCTCTTCAATGTACTTTGGCATTCAAATTCCCCATGGCTGCTCTACCTGTGCAGTTTAAACTGCTTGAAAAAGCAAGAGCATTGTTTAATTACAGAAAGATGCTAAATATCTGACGAAAGGAATTTCTTGATGATGCTCCAAGTATCTTGGCCTGTCCCTCAACCCAGGCCAGGTTCAGGAAAAAGTAAGAAGAAACTAATGAGTAAAATGCCCTTTGTCAAATTTACGCCTGCTTGGCCTTTCAGTGCTGAATGGAGACAATAATAATTATAAAAATTATGCTTTTGCTAACTACACAGAATCATAATAATTTTCCTAAGCCAAATAACATGGACGGAAGGTAGAGACAGCTCAGCAAGAAAACAGACAAGTGCATTTAAACATGGCCTGACCACAGCAATAGCTGTGACTGGGTCATCCCCTGATAACAACTGGCCACAACAACACACCGAAATTCTGGACACAGAAGTGGACAAGGTACAAGAAGACGTTGTCAACTGTCTGATACTTCTGAGCACATTACAATCATTTATTGTAGGGAGAAACAGCAGCTCAATCACAGCTACTCAAACTAGCAAACCCACCATCTAGCTTTATGTGCAAATGAAATGGCAGAACCAGACCTTTTTCAACTTTTACACGACTGAATTTTTCAGTCTCTATTACTCTCAAATGATAAAAAGAATTCAATAAATTCATTATCTTACCTACAAAGGAACATTTTATGAGGCTCCCTTGTCTCTTTTGATTGCAGCTGGATACTTGGTGTATCAAACATTTCAGTGATACATCAGAGATGAACTTCTGCTGTCCCTTCTGCGCTACACATCTCAGAAGCTTCATATTGTGGGCAAACTTGTTAGACCTTCAGTATAACTGAATTTAAAATGGCATTCTGCCCTCTGAAAGGAAAATAGAAAACTTATTTTCACATTTTGTAATGTAGTTAATTATTTTCCAAAATGGTTTAATTTATTTAATGAAGTAGAGGGGGACATTAAACCTCTTACTAATATACATTATAGGATGAAAGTTTGGTGGAATTTTTTTTATACTACATAAATAGACTTTAGAAGGTATAGGTGAAAGGAAAAACAGTATTCTTGATAGAGATGACAAAAAAAATTCTGCCATCGTTGTCTTTCCCTCTAATTAACCATCAGCTCTTCTCATCGATAACAGGGATGAGATACAAAACACATCCCTCTGAACACTGGTCCAGCTTCCACAGATTTTTGAATAAAAATCTTTACTAGCCCAGGCCTCAAGGTTTATGAGACAGTAACCACAAGGCTTCACAAGCCTGTGGTGCATGGATGTCTTTTAGGGGTCTGTGAAAATCCTGAGCATATCCCTCAGTGACAGCAACCACTCCCATGCCCGGCTCCCACAGCTTCCATTTCCTCCCAGACCAGGACAATCTTCCAGGGAAAAGGCAGTGACAGTGGCAGCTCCACAGAAGACCCATGAGAAGCAGTGTGAATTTATCTCTTAAGGTGTTCTAGGACCTTGTAAAACCACAGAATATATCATTTCCATATTTCAGCTCTGCCCTGACTGTATAACTTTTGCTCTATGAATAATCCCATTTCATTATTGCAAGGTTGCATTTCTGAAGGTTGGTTGTAAATTATATCTATAAATAATTTCACAAGTTACTGTTTGCAAGTTGCTGGTTACTTTTATCTTTAGGAAGGCCTGTCCTTAGGCCACCTCAATTCTGGTCCCTCACCTTTGCTATTAAGCCACAAATCCAAAATATTTAGTGGTGGCTACTTGAGTTTGTATCCATTTTGTGAATTACCATTTAAATTTCTTACCTAATGACAACAGAACTTGCACAGCCCAACTGAACCTCTAAGCTGCTGTTCTGGACATCATGTTTTTACTCCAGCTTCTCTATTCTCAGAGTGTGTTTTCTGACCATCAAAGACTCAAAGGAAAAAGGATGTTGTGGGTAGGTCAGACAAATGGATTCTAATTTTTTGTCATCCCGTAAAAAGGTCTAATCAACTCCTTTGTGGCTTGTCCAAATTCCATGGAAATCAATGTAAAGACTCACATTGATTTGACAGAATATGTTTGCCAGTCCTTTAACATTTCTAAAGCAAAATTTAATAGGATGCCTAATTAAAGACTTAATTAATGCCTAGATGATGCTTTCTGAAAAATAAGTGAAATTAATGCTCATGGTATTCACAATTCTCCACACCAGCCTATTTGTTCTATGGCAATTAAAATCTCCTGGATGTATTATATGTTTAGAATTACAGAAATCAATAATTTTTTAAAAACAGACCTTATTCATTCAAGAGGAGAAAGAAGAGGATTCACCTCCTTTCTCTGCCTTGTAGGTGCTAAGAGCTTACTATAACCACTAAAATCCAGAGAAATTTATGTTTTTATTTACAAAAGACTGCATGCTGTCAAAGATGCAGAGTTTTCTTTTTCTTTTTTTTGACCCTGGTAATATAGCTGATGTTTTTTCTTGCTGTAGCCTGAAACAAAGTAGTCGAATCTCAGGTGGAAAAATAATTAGTAACATGGGAAGTTGAATGAATTTTGAGATATTGAGGAAAACATAGTTTGAACTGTCAGCTTTACTCACTTACCCACAGGAACTACAAAGCAGCAAAGAAATAAAACCCTCTTAGAACTTACAGCTTTCATCAACCTATTCCCTCTGGCTGATTTTTTTCCCCAAGTCTCTCTTTTCCCAGTGGTTCCTATTAGAAACACAAATAGTTTGCCTCTCTGCACAGTGACAAATGTCATATTTACTTCTTTTAAACATACTATTAAATTATTATTATCTTTTTAATATGAGGATAGAAAGACCATGGAACTTACACAGCCAAATACGCTTCACAGGAGCACCTGCACTGTCTGGATTTTCAAAGGAAACTGGAAGTGTCACCAGTTCCACTCCTGTCTATTAGGTCAAAGAGAGTTGTCCTCTGGCATCCCAACCAACACGGGTCTAAGCACTGCCAACAACAGGAATAGATCTTTGTACATACAAGGAGAACAGCTATGGATTGGCACAGAGGATCCTTACGGTCTCTCCTGAATTCTGCTGTGAACAAATTTCGAAAAAAATTATGGATAGAAATAGATTATTTGCATTACAATGACAAAAGACTAAAGAAAATCAGCACCCCGGTGCCTCAGCAGGCCATTGAGTCTTTCGTTGTTTGTGATGCTTTGCACCTTCTGTTCCTGGTGTTTTTGTACCCTCTTCAAAGAGAAGAGCCCCAGGTGTACCAATGGCAATGCTCAGACACGGGGAGCCGGAGCTCCACGCCCAGCCTGAGAGGGGTGTGGACATGGGGATCTCAGAGACCTGGCGGGAGAACTTGCACGACTGGAAGGCCACAACGGATGGCTACAAACTCCTTTGTGAAGACAGGAAGGGAAGAAGAGGAGCTGAAGTTGCACTTTATGTAACAGAAAAAACTCAGTGTGTGTGGAGGCAAGCTGAGACCAAAAATGGTCTATCAAGCTTTTGGGTAAAGACTAGTGGGGTCACCACCAAGGGGGATCTTAGGCTTGGTATCTGTTGCCGACCTCCCAGTCAGGATGACAAGGCTGATGAAACCTTCCTTTGGCTCATGAAGGAACTCTTGGACCAACAGAATGTGGTCCTCAGGAGTTTGATTACCCAGACTTTTGCTGTGAGAACAACACAGCCAGGCAGGGACAGCTGCAGCTGTGGGCTCTGATACACCCTCCCTGCCTGGTTCAAGCCATGACAGTGGTGATGAGGGGGATTGTGCCTCTCTAACTGGGGTGTCTGCTGCTTTGCCCTGACGCCTGCACTCTCACCAAAATCTCTGATTTTTAGCCTGAGTCTCCCCCTCCCAGCAGCAGTGGTTTAGTGCCTCTCTCCCAGCAGTCCCTGGCCTCTTGCCTGCTTCTCTGGCCACAGGGGCATTTGCACCCCTTGGTGTGTCCTCAGAGCTCAATGCCCCAGGAACAGAACAGGTTATGCTGCTCTGTTTAGGGCTGCCTCCTCCCCTCTGCACGTTTTATTCCCTGCCCTGTTCCTGAGGCACTGCTCACATTCAGAGCGTGTTCAGGGAAGCACAGACAGAGCCCGTGTGAGAAGCTGCAGGATGTGTTTTGCAAAGACAACAAACGATACCAGGTTCCTTAGTGAGACCATTAACCTGTAAGCATTGGACTCGTTCTTAAAGGGAAGGAAACTGCTGCAAGTCAGGGTACACTGAAAAGCACAGAAGACCCTCCAGATCAAAGTATTTGTTAATTATTTTGTAACAGTCCTCTCTCATGTGCCCTCTCAGAAGGATTTAAGTGCCTCAATCCCTTGTTAAGCAGTGACCATTAGAAGCCCCAATTTCCTTGAGAATTTGCAAAGTGACTTGTAGCTGAGCCTTCTCCTCCTTCACTAGAGCCTGCTTTCCCCAGGGCATGGAAGTGTCTCTGACTGCAAATTCCACTGCACTGCGAGCACACAAGTCTCAGTGCTGCACCCAGCCCCTGCCAGACTGGGCCTGGGGGCTCTGAGCAGTGCCACCCTAAAACAGAAGAAAAACATGGCATTGCCACACAAGTCACAGCTGTATTTCTTAATTTTTCTTACAAGTTAGTAATTTGTTAATACATTTGCTTGCGTCAGTGATATTTAGGAATTCCGATTCATAGGTGTGCTTTTCATTAAACACTAAGGTCATGGTTCTTCAAGAAGAAAAAGTGAATTAAAATGCTGTGCAAAAGAAAGAAGAGTGGGATGGTTTCACTTGCTAAAACCTCACCTAGTTCAGCCAAAAACAAAAGCACATGAAAAATCATGCTAGCCATAATCTTCCACTGAAAGATGCTGTTCTGAAGTTCACACGGAACATTAGTAAAGAGGGAAATGGCTACGTGGATGTGGAAAGTCTTCATCTTCACTGCCCAGTTTCTGAAAAGTAAAAAAATCTAAAGAAACAAGCTCCAGAAAGTGGAATTCTACAGGAAGCAAACTTGTCATGGAGAGATTTCAGATAGCATTCCTACCAGAAAAATGTTGGGAAAGTAATTACAGAGAGATCCAGGTCTTGGCAGATAGCAGAACGGTTCAGGGAGAGTCAGGAGGGAACTTCTCAGCACCATGATAAGCATCAACTCTTTTCACGGCACCATGAAAAGTGGAAAGTGTAAATGACATTCCCTAATTACTTACTTCTATACTAAAAGACATGATTAGGGGCAGAAGAGGGCATGGAAAGCATCAAGGCAAACCAGCAGTGATCCAGAGTGCAAACTCCATACTGTGCGTGAAGGAGAAAGAGGGGAAACGCATTTCAGAACAAACTTTTTCAAAAGCTATTAAAACGGCCAATCACTGCTAAATTGTGTAGAGGAGGAAATATGCCCTAGAGGGAGTGCAAACCAGAAGATTGACTTCTTCAGATTCACAGCTGAGGTGGAGCAATCAAATAGTCCAGTGCCAGCTTTTCCCTCAGAGATGAGACAACCTGGAGCCATACGACCTCAACCTTTGGTATGCACAGGGAAAATTTAATGAGAGATTTGCTGTAGGAACCGGTGTCTTGAAGTGACAAATTGCAAGCTTTGCTGACCCCTCGTGAAGGGGAAGTGTTAAACTTTCATCAGCAAAATTGAGCAACTGAGACGAGCAAGGAAACTGAGACATGCAAGGAAAGGAAAAGTGACTCTAACCAGAAACACAGTCTTTGACAAAAGCAGCCTAATTCCACATTCCTACTAGCTAAAAGTGAAATGGCAATGGAGGAACACAACATATACCATAAGAGCATCAATACACAATTGAGATGAAATCCTTGGCTGGGTAAATTAATTTTCTTCCTCCCAAATCAACACAGCTTGAGAAGAGGTGCTCTGTTGATTTAGTCATTGCTAAATTCAGGTAGAACCAGGAGGGACCCAAGTGTTCACAATCACAACAAAATAAATTAGATTAAACTCTCCCAAGATGTCACAGCTTCCAAAAAGACTTACTTTGGATTTTGACTACAGGATAAAGCACAGGCACAGCACAAAACAGAAAGTTTATCTTTAAGAGCTTGTATCTTTGTAATTGCCAGAATGTTAACTGGGGGGGATTGCAGCACTGAAAACAAGTCAGTTAATATTTCCAAGTGCCAAAGATTTTACCCAGATTTCTGACACCATATCTCATGCAGTTAATAAGTTTCATGCTGATTATTAAACTGAACAATACAGAATATCATGCTGTTGGCAAAAAACCCCATTATCATTAATAAGATTAGAAATTTGCCTCTAAAAAGGAAGAAACAGCTTTAAGCAATTGATCTATGCCTCCAGAAGACTAATAATGTGAAAAGTCAAGTGATTTGTCCCATCAGCCTCTGTCCCAGCTCCTATTCTAGCAGCAAAAGAACATTTCTGACAATTAAAAATCTCTACAGATGGAGCAAATACTAACTTTTATAAGTTTTTGCTAGATCAGAACATGATATCTGAAACTCTGGCCCTTAGAGCCATCATCTTTGGCAGCTTCAGAACAGAAAGTAACAGAGACTCAAAACCAATGATTTGGGGGGTTCTGCTTGAGGCAGAGTTTTCCTAAAAAAGCTGAATATGTGTGCCAAGAATCAAGCCTCTCTGGAATGTCAAGTTAGGCACCTGAAGGCAGAGACACCCAAATTCACTAGTACAGCTTAAAAAGCGTAGGCATAATTCCCAACACCCACACAATCTCTCTCTCTCAAAAAAGCCCACACTGGAAAATTGAGAATAAATCACTCCTCACAGAAAGTCTTAAATGACAGGATTTGGCTGCAGTGCCTACAATTCTTCACTGAAATGTTACATCGTGTCACTTTTTATTGTCCTGTGTGCATGCAAATGTGTACATGATTAGTGCTGCTGCTGCAGATGAGGAGATGAACAACTGCTCTTCCTAAGTTGGAATCCTTAAAAAAAAATCATTGATATAATGAAATCTAATTAAGAACAAGGTTAATGCTTTTTTTTTTGTTTAATTTTAGGAAAGGGAGAAGCAGAACTCAGAAAAATCATGTGCCAAAAGAGAAAACACCTAGAAAAACAAGAACTTTCCAGTGTCATCACAGCAAAAAGTTTTAAGAAGGGAAAGCATATCAGTGGCAGAATGATTTAAAAGATCTCACAGTAAAATCTAGAAACAAAAACCTAGAGGAAAAACAGATTTAAGGGCTCTGAGTACACTCTCAAACTGAGACCAACAGGGTTAAAAATCAATACTCTTTAGGTGTGTTAAAGCTTCACCTTCTAGCTATAAAAAAAAAATCCAGTGGTGGCTCCTATATTTGTATGTGGAATTTTGACAGCAGAGCAGATATATCTTCGTCAGCACTTTGTGTCTGCCTGCCCCCTCACTTCAGTTCTTATTGTCATTTTGCAATATATTAATGATCCAAATCATCAAGTGATTCCAGTTAGGCTGCAAGAGGTTCTCTGAAGTAGGCAGCACTCCTTATAATGATAGATTGCAGGAATAATGGCCTCTTCGCTGAAAGCAAAACATCAGAAAACTGCCTTAAAAATGGCAGAGAAGGAGGGACTGAAGAGAGCAAGTGCTTCATTAGCAAAAATGGAATCAACTATTCAAGAGGGCATTTTTGCAAAGCTACCTGTGTATTAAAGATGCCCAGGTGGGCATTAAACATCAGACACCTAGGAAGGTAAAGTGTTAAGAAAAGATTATCAAGCAAGAGGCGGACATAAATGATCTCAAAACTCAACTCTTTAAGAATTTTTTTGTACACTAAAAAAATTACGGTATTTTTTCTTTAAGTGTAAATCCTAAATACGAAAACATAAGTTTAACTTAATTCTAGAGACTGCAGAGGCCAGGGAAAATTGTACAGGTACTGAAGTGATTTCTTGAGCATGATCTGGACTTGAACCTGTCTTTCAGAGGCTGTCAATGAAAAGAAGTCCTTCCCACTGCGGGGGTAAAGCCTACCAAGCTCACAGCACCTGGCAGTGAGGAGCTCTCTCAGTGACACCACCACACTCACCAAAGTGCCCCAGCGGCACTCTCATACTACAGCTTTCCCCAGAAGATACCACTGCTGTTCCTGTTTTTTAATTCTAACTAGGCAAGAGCCAAAATGTTGGGCTGTGGTGTCTTGAAGCCAAATGTGTCTGCAGCTGGAAACTGTAGACTCCGGATGCACCTGACTCACAGGGCTGCACACTTATCACTGACAGAAGAACACAAGAAATTGCAAAGAACATTTAGGCTGTGGTGGTGTTCACCTCTGTTCTGACCCAAGTGCAGGAGTTAAGCTCACAGAGAAGTTCTTATCCACCTCTTTGGTGAGGTTCCTCACCTTCAGAGGGGTTAACAAGTCATGTGGGTTTGGCACATCTTAAACACCCTGAAATGTGCAGTGTTAAATAAAAGTAGCGTAATTCACAGGTCAATGAAAACAAACAGTGATTTCTGCCTTCCTCTCCCGTTCTCCCTCCATTTTATTTCATTTGGCTTGCTGCAGAACTGACCCAATCTCATCCCTTTCAGCTGCCCTGAATAGCTCTTTAATTGCTTTCTGCTAGTCCAATTAGTAAATGCAACACAGTGGCTATTATAATATTTCCAGGTGCTCTACAGATTTTCTGACAATAAACTAGACTGATGAAAACCATGAATGCACAAACAATCTGTAAAGTTTAATGCTTCATTTTGTTAGGCTATCCAAGTAAGAAAAATAGCATTAATATGGATAAGTACTTCAACTTTTCCCATTGATAGCTGGTCTTAATTCACAGGTGCCTTTTTAATCTCTCCTGAATTCCTCTAGAACCTAATGAATACATGTAATAATAACAGCAATTCAGAATTTAATCCTGATTCTAGTCTGTCCTAAATTAGACCTTAGTCATTAAGAGATTACAGGATAGTGAATGATAGTTAATCAATGTGTTTAATTTGGCCCCATTACTTATTTGATACCGTTTCTCACATAGTGGTTATAAATCTTTTTCCCCCAAGCTTGGTCACCAGAAGCAATCCTGAAATATTGAGCGAAAAAATATTAGATTTGATGATCCTCTTAAGCGCAGGTTAAACTATAATTAATCTCGCTGCGTGTGCTCAAACCTTTCAGACCAATGCATATATGCACATATGTAATTCATACATAGCCAAACACTTCAGGTAAGATTTATTGTGCTTTATTTTTTGTCTCTGTTAACTCTTAGCACTATCGGTCAAGATTTCCCAGCACTTACCACAGCATTAGCCCTAAGCATCAGGAAATCACATTTCTTGGTGCCAAGGGTTTAAAAACATTCTAATTCAGCTATTAAACTGGAGGCAGCGTGTGCCAGCCCCACAGCACATTCACCCATTAATTCTGTCCCCTGGAAAAAATGACTACTCCTTGCACCAGCCTGATAAAATGAGGAAACACGCTGATTATGTCTGTGGCAGCTATTCTTGACCCAACCAACAGTGACAGTCATCAAACCGCAGTACCTAGAGCGCTGCAAGCTGTGTGAGCTAACCCAAGACATCATTAATTCTAAACACCAGAGCTCTCGTCCAGATACTGGAGTTCAGAGGAGCTTAAAAAACAAATCCCTTCGGTGGGTTGAAATTCTGTATGCTGCTCATAATCACTTCACTGACAGCATTTGGAAGTTATTTCTCTAGCTGGACGGGTCAAACACGAGAATCAGAGCGCCAGTGTCTTTCACTGGATTGCTCAAAATTGGACCTCAGATTCAATTAATTATGTTAGATGGACAGAGATCAAATGGATTGAGAGTCTAGTTGGTTTTTAAGGGGGTTTTTATCACTTTTAACACAACAGGATAGTGGAAACAAAATAGCTGTGAATGCTGTAGAGTGATTTGTCCAGCCAGGATCTGAAAGTATGGCCATGTTCAGTACAGCAGAATTATAGGGAAAAAACAACTCAGTATTAAAAGAGTCCTTGCAACCTAATCCTCTCAAGTCTTTGGGGAGGCACTAACTATTCAGAGGGGTCTTGGAATCTGAATTTCTGGGAAGTTACTTCATGAGACAGAACCAAGGAGGTGTCCCATGGGATTACTTGTAAATTAAGCTTCCACTGTAGCTTGATGAAGGAGTTGTTCCCTCAGAGAGCTGATGTACCTCATGCAGGTGTGTGCACTGTGTGAATTACTCTCAGCTGGAAAACCACAGCTTACAACATTGGCATGAGGCTGCAAATGACACCCAAATAAGACTTCCCCTCCTGCTCTCTAAGCTTGGCAGGTACAGTTCTAACATCAGGGGCAGCAAAAGACAGGAGGAAGACCAGCCCAAGGCCAGTGGTTTTCTTCTCCTTTGTATCAAAGAAGCAAGGATTTGGCTGCATAATTATGACACAGTTGATACAAAAGCCTCCCCTTGAGGGGAAAAAAAAAAAAAAACCAAACGGATTTCCACTTGATTTGGCACATTTTTATGTTCTTTTCTCATGTAGATTCATGATGACTATTTCCATTGTCAGGTCTCATAATAGATCCAAGGCGTTCAGAAGATGGGAGATCTCTGTATAGCCCTTCCAGAAGCCAAGACTATTTTGGAAACTAAACATATTTTATGTGTTACCCGAAAAATTCTCATTTGTGTGTCTTTGCTCATCTGCAAAAAAACCCCAGGCAGACGCACATAATGTGTCTGCACAAAAAGGCCAACGGCTGAGCCCTGCAGAG
The DNA here is from genome assembly GCA_013400975.1 of Atrichornis clamosus. Lineage (NCBI taxonomy): Eukaryota > Metazoa > Chordata > Aves > Passeriformes > Menuridae > Atrichornis > Atrichornis clamosus. The sequence goes on from WBMZ01005549.1 coordinate 52,659, forward strand.
AGAGACCACAAAATGTTCATAAGTAATTTCACATCTTCATCCTCCCTTTCAGGGATAAAGACAGTGACCAGATCTTCAGTAGAGCTCAGTATATTTAGTTTGACAGACTGCATGAAAAGGCTGGCAATAAATATCAGCTAAACAACATTAAGCTCCCACAGTAACATTTCAGTCCATTCAGGGCCTACTGGATACCCCAACACTTTCATCTTTGACTTTTTATTTCATTAAATGCATTCTGAACACCTTTAAAAACCTGGCTGATGGGGATGTGAATAGAACCAAGAATTTAGTACAGGAACATCTTAGACAAATCCTCTGAAAAATTGCAACAAAAAATCATTGTCATTCTCCTTTATGCAAAATTTTAGGGGTGTTGCTTTTCAGTAGCAAGTATTTTAGTTTTGGCTAGTCTTGAAATGCTATTCAAATTTTTGTTGATTTTTCAAAACGGAAGAACTGGTGTTGCCTTAGCAATATAATTTCATGCTGTGCTATTGTAACAATTTCTGCATTCTTGTTTATTTGTCCACAGCAGCAGAGCTGAGCAATTTTTGCTTGCTCACTCTCCTTTTAAGAAATTTTACTAGTTAATAAATAAGGCTTAGCCTTGTTGCAGGGGTCCATCCCTCAATAGTTACTATTCTCTTTCTGACTCAAAGACCAGCTGCAATGAAAACAATGCCCTCTCGTTCCTCCTAGCACTTAAAAAGGTTTATAGATCTCCAGCCTCCTACAACTCAGCAGAAAACTGCTCGCACTTGACAGTCTTCAGAAATCAGCATTGTTTCCACCCTCACTAAAGCTGTCAGCCACACAAGGTCAGGAAATGAGGAGAGCTGATGTCACCTGAATCATTACTACCTCTGCTTAGACCTCTCGCCACACTCCTCTCTTCCAGAGAAAGCCGCTATACCCAAGAGGAAAGACTTTGAAGTCTTTTAAAACTGTCATAAAATAGTTTCTGGAAACTGTTTGGAGAACTACAAAGAACTCGAACCCTTCAAAATCGTAAACTCATGAATACTTTCTTGCCAGAGTTGTCAAACTGCAACAGTGTTTCGCAGGGGGCTCATGAATATGAGCACCTCCGCAGTAACCTCTAATAGGTGTTTCTGTTTTCTAGATATGTTTCTACAAGGACAGCAATAATGAATTTTTCAAAACTATCTAGACTCTATCTACTAGTCGAGCTAATTAAAAATCACCTGTAACTCTGCCAGACAGCTCAGAGGAAACAGTTTGCTCTCTGAATAACATGGTATGTGCTCTTAAAAACACTCACCATGCTCTTAAAAACAATGTCCATAGGACAAAAGGAAGATTAATTCCATCATATGCCTTTGAGACAGAAACACTGCTTCTGTTCAGTTTCAGAAAGCACAGAAGCTGTGCATGACAGAATACAAGCAAAAGGCTTTTAGTGAACCAGGGTACTTTCTCTAATGCCTGGAGGTTCTTGAGATGACCCCATGGACAGTAATCACAGTTCCAAGACAATGAGGCAGTTCTAATTAAACAGAAACGTGCACTCTGCATGCCAGTGACTGCCTCAACTGTACAAAATTCAGTAACAGGTCATATCTATAAAATCAGATATGTATATGAAATATAGATATTGCACTGGTCCCCATCTCACCAGCAGCAGCATCATTCACCTGGAATCCTGAGCTTATCCTCACTAAGCCTTCACCTCCACAGGTTGTCTGTCTGTCACGGGGACACTGTCTTTCCTTCCCTGGCCAGCTGGGTGTCCCTTTGCTGTGTGCAGTGAGTGTGGCCACAGCAAACACGGGCCGCAGCAAAGGCTGGTGTGGCTCTCCGGGGCTCCGCTCCCTCAGCTCAGCCCTTTGCGGGCGGAGGCAGCTCCCTGTGTCCGAGCTGCAAGTCAGCTGGCCACAAGCCAGCTCTACACGGCGAGCTATTTGGCTGCACAAATGTGGTGCCAAGCCCGAGATTCAGAGAGATGAGCTTTTTCCCAGCAGGACCTACTGGGTTGGGTTTAGCATCTCGCTAAGCACGCTAACGCACAGAACTGGTACCAAACATCTGGTCTGGTCTGCCATCCCTGGAATCTGCACAACTTTCCTTTTAATTTTATTCTGCTAAATCAAGTCCATATTGATTAAAATTCTCCCTTCATTCAGTGGGAGTTTTTGAGCTGATTTCAGCTGTGATAGGTTTAAAAACTCCCTGTATTTTCTTTGGTCAGCTACACTTCTCCCCTCCCAGCTCTAAGCAGACCACTTTATAATGCAGCATTCAACCTTTTGTTAATGATAATGTTAAAAAAAAATCGATGGCTCAATTAACAATCAGGAATGGAGCTTCCAGGCAACAAGCCCCATGATCAATAACTTATGTTCAGTGAAATTAAAGGTACTTGTTAAGTCAAGTGTTAAAAGCTGCACACACTTAATATGGGAATATCAGTCAGGAGCAGCTTGGCAGTTTAACTTGAGAAAATCAGTAAGTACAAAGTTCCCATACTATGCTCCACACCAATGAGTAACTAATGAAGCATAAATATTCACACAAATTCATTTATGCAATAAATTCTCAAATCCCCCAATACACAGCAGTAGTGCTGAGTCGACATAAGCTTTCATTTTTGTTATGAGTTACACTTCTAAAATATGAATCCAAAAAGAAGTTGGCAAAACCAAATTCAAGGCTTGCACAAAGGTAGATCCCAGTGGTCTGAAGTAACATCAGTGCACAATGGCCTGGCTGCTGCAAATGACAAAAATTTCCATCAGCATAAAGGGACATGCTAAGATTTCTTCCAACAAATTTCTCTGAGGCCACCAAAACATCCTCAAATGAAATAAAATGCATTCATCTTATGGGACAAGTGAGAGCGAGGATGCACATAGCACAGGATAAGTGACATTAAAACACTTGAGCCCTTTGGAAGAGTTAAGAACGTGCATTGCAATATCAAAATCAAGAAACCTGTACAGACATAATCTGATTTACCGTGTTACAATATTCCTACCACATTTTGTAAGATGGTGGTTTAGTGGAAAATTTTTCAAAGGCATGAAGGACAGTGGAATGCTCAACTCTCAGTGGAAGCCAGGGTAAATCAGATGTCTCATTCTCATTTATGCAATCTAAAATCTCCCGCTTAACTTTTATACATCTGCTCTCAATAGAGCTTTTCTTGGAGAAGGGAACATTTAGAGCAATGTCAAAACTGACTCCTACATCAAGCTTGTGACAAAATTCATCTCATGGTCAATAGCCTTGTTTTTAGAGCTCCACTGATAACAGAGATGATTTAGCAGCACACTCCTACTCTGGGAATAACCAAATTGAAGGCTGCTCTTCCGATTACACTGAGCTGCTTCTACTCAAAGTAGGGAATATTCAGGGGACAATTTGTTCTTGTTCAAAACTTTAAAAAATAAATAAAATAAATGAAGAGAAATCTTTGCATGGCTCATTTTGCCTATCAAGGACTCTCTCTTGCTGCAGTCTGGCATATACTGTACCCTTTTCCAAAGAGCACAGAAGCCTGGTGAGGCCTGAATTCCTTAAACTGTAATAGAGAATATGGGGGTGGGGGCTGATGGGATGGCAGGGTGATTCTCTTCATTTAATGAGTTGCCCCTTTCTTCAGTGTATTATGATCACATCCTGGGCACTGCTGACTGCACTTTGCTGGGTACCTAATCAAGGAAAATCAGTCACCTGAAATTACACAGAGAGCATTTCATCTCCATCAAAAATCATCTTCCTACAGAGCTCCATTAATCTCTTCATCATTGTTTAACTCGAAAAGAAACTTCTGTTGTAGGAGATATCAGACAGTGGTTTTAAATTATAATTGAAGCTGTGCAATGTTCCCTTTGCAGGAAGCAGCTAAGGCTACAGTAAGTATTTGGTTTTCCAGGGCAATTTTCCCATGCAGAATTAACCAATGCACCTTGACTACACACAGGAGAATGAGCAACTGATAAATTTGAGTGTGAATAACCCTATTTGCTAATAGAGGAACACCTCGCCTTTGATCTCTCACAGGGAGCACATTCTGAGCCCTCATGACCAAGCCTCCCGTCTTGAGGGAATCAGAAGCCCAACCCTCACTGTTCCCAGGCCAGGCTGGGAGGCATATCCATGGCAGAGGGGTGGGAAGCTCTTTTTCCACAAGCTACAGACAAATGTTAGGGTAGGGAGCAAAGGCTCCTGCTTCTGAAAGCCCAGCTCTTCCATACCTGCCTCCCCAGCAGGTCCTTAGAGCTCAACCTTGGTCCCCACAAACTTCTGGCCCCACCTCTGTTGCAGGGACACTTTGAGCCCCTATTGCACCCTATTCCCTTATCCTGGACATTTTACTCCAAACCCCATAGTACCTAATCCTCCCCAACACCTTCCTCCCCAGAGCGAGGTGTGCTGCAAAGGGATTTCCCAGTGTGGGTGCGGTGTTTTAAAGTGAAAACAGGGTGCAAAAGGCACAGCTGGGCACTAAGAAGTGCATCTATGCTGACTGCTGTGTTGGTGGTGCCTGCTCCAGAAGGAAGGGGGAGACTGATCTCCTGAGGATACCTTAAAGAGAGAAAGTGTTTGGACAGCAGGTAGCAAGAGACCCAGAAAACAGCATAGCTAGGTCAGTAGAAAAGACTGGGAGAGCAGCAGCAGATCTGTCAACAGCAGGTAATAAAACCTCAGCTCACGGTTATCACAGTCCAGCAGGAATCCTCACTGCTGCCCAGTGGCAGGGCAGGCTGCACTGCGGCCACTCCCCACAGCTGCCCTCCCTTCTCACTGTGCACAGGCTGTACTCTGTGTCATGGGAAATTAGCCAGACAAAAGAACATCCTCCTAGAATTAGGATCCCATAATTAACCTAGCAGAGAGAGGTGTTTGCTGCCTCTCCACTCCAGATTAACACACCCCAGAATTGTTGCCTGCAGTGAAGATTTACTAGGGCATGGGCTATCACCCACAGGGCCCGTTCTGACTGCAGCAACTCTGGAACGACAGTATATCACACAGAAGGGAAAAACAGCCTTGTGACACAAAGCCAGCAGTGGGTTCAGCTGTTGTTTGCACTGGGAGCGGTGTTGATGCTTCCTCTCATGCCTCTTCTGCTAACACAGAAATGGCACTGCAGCAGCAGTTATTACCTGCCCGCTCTATTTTCAGAAGCATGGGACAATAGGTGAGCTGCGTGACTCTCCACTCTAAATATTTAAAACAAAGCTAAACTATTGAACAAACAAAAAGAAACACTATAAAAGAAGTGAAACCTAATTCACAGTACTGGATCAAACTATCCTCTGTCCTTAACCCCTTCACAACACTTTCATTTTGAACCTGGAACCAATATGGGGACGTTGAACATTATTACACCTGATGGTGAGTTGCAGAGGCAAAAAAACCCCAAAAACAAAACCAAAAAAACCCCAGAAATGCAAGGACCGTTGCTTTTTTTTGGGAAACAAAGGGCTGTCTTGAGTGAATCCTGGTTTGGTTTTGCTGATATCATCCAACCACAGCTACTTGACTCAGAACAGAAATTAATCCAACCAGGTTCTATATCCAGGTCTTTATTGGTCAGGATCACTACAACAGCCTTTTCTAATCTTAAACCTTTTAATCAAGCCAAGACTTATAAACACTTGGGAGCAAATGACAAACTGCCTTTGTCAATCCTCTACCATCATGATCAACAAAGGTAGGCTAGGCACAGCTTTCGTGTAGCGAGATAACAACAGGATCTGTGTTTTAGAGCTGTAACACACAGGGTACCTTCGACTGATTTTGACAGCACGTTTCAGTACTCAGCATTTGTCCATGTGGATTGTAATACCTGCACCAAAATTGTTCATGTCTGATAAACTTCCTGGGAACAAATCTCTCAAATATGCTTTTCCATAGACACAAGTGAAAGGTCATTTCATGCTCAGGTCATTTCAAGCTCCTCATAATCGTACTTTAGAAAGATTTCTCACAATTGTTACTGCTTAACTTAAAAGTTATTGGGAAACTGGGGTACCCTTCTCTTCCTATCCATGTGGCCCTAGTGAGCAGAAATATTATTCAGTTGTTTTATGCATTCATTTCCATGTTTCTCCCAAGAAATCTGAGGAAAAGCTGGCAGATGAAACTGGGGCAGTGTCAAACCATTCTACGTCTGTTGTACTGCCTGCCTTGCAAACAGCAAACAGCAGAAGCAACTTCAGATTTCAAAATCACAGCTGCTCTTTGGGCTTGTCAACACAAGATGGCATATACTTTACACACATCTGACAAGCATGATGGATACTGGAAAGCAAGAAGATTTTTTCTGTATTAGTTTCATGCTGCCCCCTTACGCAACAGTCTTAGTGTTGTTGCATTATTTGTGCTCTTTTAGAAGCTGGGAAACCAGATTATCAAAATGCATTTAAAATCCAGGGAAGTCCTAAACTCAGACTGGTCCTTTTTTGGCAGGGCCTTTTCCCACCCCTAGGCAGGACAGTCCCAGGCTGTTGGCATAACAACCTCCTTCAGGTGCCTTGAGAGTGAGCAAACATCATTCCTAGCAAACCCCTAGTGTCACAGAAACAAATCAGGATGTCAGTGCAGAAAATTGGGACCCAGGTGTAGGAGCCATAAATCTGTCCCATCCTGATTGAATGAGTTGTGCCCTGAAGGATTGCAGAGTGCTGAATGGCTTTTCCCTGTCAGCTCCCCAATGCAGTCTGAGGGGGAGCAGAGTTATGGACAGAAGGCAGAGGTGAGCCCTCTTAAGGGCCCAGTGGAGAAAGCAGAGGAAAACTCAGTCTGGGCCAGAGCAGCTGAGGAGAGAAATCAAGCAATTGGACTGACTGGTATTTTTCAATTTGATATACTTCAAGTTAGAGGGTTTTTTAAACACTTAAGGATGTAAATGTACTATGGAAAGGCCTCAAGAAGGATTACTTTCCAGCAGAGTCAAGCAGAATTGGCTAACCAGTGAAGTCTCCAGAAAGACAATGTGGTAATGCAGCTGTGAGTTAAAACAACAGCTTCATTTTTTACTCTAGAAGAGGTATTGTTTATTTTAAGCTACTGTTTGGTAACTGATGGTTCACAGAATGACAAAACTGCTTAATAACAAAGAGCTTCTAGGATATCTCCTGAAATATTTAGTGAGGAACGCATGTAGAGTGCAGATATCTGTTCTGGCGTGGGTAGTCAGAGCTGATCATTTATTTATTTAGAGAGAAGAGTGGGAAAAGCAATTTGGATCTGTAGGAGAGAATGAGACTTAGGCTTGAAAATTCTTGAATCACTTTGGAAAATAAGGCTTAAGCATCTATGTCACATAAGGCAAAACCAGACACACTTGTGCAGCTCTGGTATTTTTAAAGCTGATGGCAACTGCCTGCCTGAGCACTCCCAGTGTCTTCCAGGGCAAGATCAGGCATTTTATTTTAAACCTATTTTCTTAACTGGCTCAACCTAATCCACGCTGACAATCTGTTATGGTGGCATAGCTAATAGGGATTGTAACAAACAGCAGGGGGTTGTAACATCTTAAACAAATGCATCTGTTCCCAAACTGTATTTGCATGTGATATTATTATGTTGAAAAATTGATCTTGCATTCCTACTTCGTGCAGGTTATGACTTTCAGGGTTGATATTTTGAGCTTTTTGCAGTCTGTATGAATGATGCTGGGCTCTTTGGGTCTTCTTTTCCCACAAAAATATGGAAGAAGAATCCAGGACATAATATTTTTGCAAGTTTAAGAAAGTTACCACTCCTGCAATTTGGAGCATTAAGTGGAACATGGCAAGTTAGTACTGCTTAAAGTATTCCTAAAGGGAAATACTTCTGAAAACACCAAAAACTCAAGCTTGTTTTCATTACAGGTAAGAGAAATTTTGCCATTGACTTAACTGTGAAAAGGAAGTAGATTTAAGTACAGCAAAAGGAATATCATACGGCCAGGTATTCCCACTGATGAGTAATAACTTGGATAAGTCTAATGGAGAGCAGAACTGGCTAGGAAAAGACCTCTGAAAGATCAGAGACATTATATCAGATTTATTGACTCTCCAAAAGTGAAACAATTCTTGGGAGCTGCTGAATTTTCACCAATCCCACTGAAGTTCACAAAAGTTCTTTCCTACCAGCTCACTCTCCCACTGCATGGCTCCTCTCTCTTCTTCTGTGGAGAATAAATCAAAGCTGGGCAAACTTTGGACTCCCAGGAGTTGAATTCCTTCGTTTCCAGAGCCAAGTGTTCTTGAAATTAGCTCTAGGGATCTCCAGCATCGCTACTAGAGATAAAGGTGATGCCATAATCAGTGAGTTATAGCCAAGCAATACAAAGGGCAACTCAGTGCCTTCAAACCCAGAGTGCAGTGTCTTGGAGATCTGGAGCTGGTGCTCCTCAGGATTTCTGGTCCACCAGACAGTTCACCAGAGAGAGGTGTTTCTTGTGCTTTCTGGTAATGCTGTAGAGAAGCACAGGAAGGTGAGATCTTGTTCTCTAAGAAGTGCTGAGACCGACCAAAAGGTCATGTGTATGACATGTTAAATGCAAGTTCAGGTGCCAGGGATTAGGGAATAATTGAATAGACAGCATTTAACAGCCATGTGACACTCTGCAAACACCCTTAATCTACTATATTCTTATTAAGCTCTGCTTATCAACACCAGTTCTCGTGGCCTGCATTTGCTGAGCTCCAGCTGGAGCCACCCACCAGGGATGTCCTGCTGTAGGAGCTGCACAAACAGAACGCATGAGAATGTTTTGTTACCAGCAGCTCGTGAAGACCTGCACAAATTCATTTCCTGGGTTAAAAAGAATTAATTGTTTTGAATCATTCTGCATTAAGCGGGTTGATTTGCTCAACACAAGCCAATTACTGGGCACAATAACAACAGTTCTGCAGTCAGCCCAGTGCCTCATTTTCTGCTTTTGTCTCAGTGACTCTCATCTCCTCCACATGTGACTGCTACAAGGAGATGGAAATTCAGAAAGCAAAAGCCTGTGTTTTGAAAGGACAACCTGCAGAAGCATCTTTGTGCAGTTTCTGCCTTGGTCATGGAAGCCAAAGCCTTGTGAGGTACCTGCCAAAGCTTGAGCACTGTGAAGGTGGGGCTGGGATGAAAGTGCAATGGAGCTGAGCACGAAAGCCTTTGACATGAGAAGATGATCTTCCCTGCTTTGGCTGCGTTTCTGTTTTTACCTTCTTCTCTGCTCTCCTTCAACCAAAGATGTGGAAAGTTATTTCAGATGTGCATTCCTAGTTATTTTATTAGCAAAAAGACACTGGATGCTGTGAATTCTTGTTTACTCTCATAAATTTTTAACTTGACACATATGCAATTTTCTTGTTTCGAAGAGTGGAACAGAAGAAAAGATCTGAAAAGATGAGTGAGGGCACGAGGGAAAAAGAATGGACAGACAGGAAGATCCCTCAAGGCCAAAGGACTCTTCCACAGAGCAAAGAGATATTATCTTTGAAAAGCAGGTTTTACACCAAGATATTTTTATGTGATTTTGGCAGCATAAAGGGCTCTCAACACAAAGAATTGGACTCCTGAGAACAAATCCTACAAAAAGAGTGTCAGTAATTGACGAAACAATGTCTGAAGTCTCCTCCAGCTTTCTGCCAGCACAGGAGTTGGATTAAAACGAGATCTGGATGTACTGAGCTAATGGCTTTTCTTCTTCCCTGGTAGTGAAATTACAGTGAAGGGCCAGAAACAGATGACAAGCACTGAGACATCACAGCAGAAAAAAAAAGTAGTCTTTGTGTTTTTCCATGTCCAAGTTGAAATCACAGCACAACATTTTGGGTTGTCATTTCTTCCATGGCCACAACACTTCAGTATTGCTCAGGAATTTGGTGCAGAGAAAGGCCAACCCCATCCAGCCCCAGCTGCAGCTCTAGCCTTTCCTTCTCCAAAGAAACCAAAAGTCTGCAATGCCCTGCCTACAGAGGTTTCCACATTTTCAACAGTAGGATACGAAGTAATCTCATTTACCCCTCAGAGACTGTCCCTGTGTATGCACTCTGCAGAACGGTGGGCAAAGAACACAGGAGAGATGAAAGAAGAACTTGCAATACCAGCAAAATGATTAATATTTAGGAGAATATTTCTAGAATTATTTTCTTTAAAAACATCCAGGAAAAACAACAGATGTATTTAACAACATTTAGAAAACTGCATTTTCTCAGTTTTAGTCTTGCTGATTCTTTTTAGAGAACAACACACATGTTCTACAAGGTCTTTTTTCCTCTTAATTCACTAGCAACTCAGAATAAATCTCTTCACTTCAATTAGGTTCAATTGACCAAAAAAAAGGTACAAAAAGTAATATAAAAAGAAAAGTTGGATTAAAGGATACTGCCATGACTTTTAGAAACCTCATTCACAGCAAGTACCCAGCAAATCCGAAGTGCTTTTCTGCCTCAACTAACCTCAATTAGTTACTGCTCAATTCTGATATAAATATATGATGAAGAGAGGAACTTGAAGGTTAAAGTTCATTCACCCCAACCTGGATACAGCCACGAATCTGAATGAAATAAAAGCTTCCTTCAGCATGGAAGTTACAACTTAAACCAACAAAACTGTGAATGTTTCTTTGATCTTTTTCTGTCATGGTCTAATTATTAAAACACAGGCTCTCATTCTTGTCTCAGTTGCATTGATTCATGCCAGTAGTAGCACCACTTGTTTTAAATCAAGACCTGAAGTACATTCTATAGTTCTTTACAGAATCATGGCCTTTTTTCATTTGTAAGATGTGCTGGATATTTTCCTATGACCTATAATTGTAGCAAAGCATCAACTTTTGTTATATTGCAGCTTTAAAAGAGATTCTAAGACCCCCAAAGATTTTATCTGTCACTGCATGGAGCTGTGCCTGAGCTAAGCAGTCCTGCATGGAGCAGGACAAGAAACTGAGGGTTGGTGTCCATGAAAACACAGCTCTCATTTGTAATTTGTTGAGTTTTTTTCCTCCCTGTCATAGAGCTCCTGCGAGATGAAAGGTTTTTGGCATCAATTTTGTTGGTGGTCACCGAGGATATATTCCTCTTTTGAAGGAATTGAAGTCAGTGGGGGTTGTGATGTGAATATAAGCACAAGGAAACACATTCCCTGAAAAATCAGCCCCAAAGATCTCCAACTAGGAACACAGAGATGGCTGTCACTTCAGATTTTGTCCAATTTCAAAGTACTTTTGTTCCCGTGCATCATGCCTCTGCCACCTACCCTTAGCCAGTCTCTTTCAAACATGAGACCAAAACAAATGGCTCATAATTTGCCTCATGTTCTCTCCAAGCCCCATCCCAGCTGTTGTCTCAGCAAGCACCAGGGACACTCATGTCAGATGATGACCATTTTCAGGGCTGTGGACGTGGTGACCATGTCTGCTCCGTTTGCAGTGACTTGATCCCAACCATTATCTCAGAACTGCTATTTGCCTATGCCTTGTTTCCCAGGCACAGCTGCTGCTACAGTGGCCCTCTCTTTCTCCTGGAAAAATGTAAGAGCCTGGATGTGTTTGAGGGGCAGGAAGGGGCAGTGCCTGACTCCCAAGGTTTATTTTTCTAAGACTCTAAAGCAGGGATTTTGGATTTTAAAATAACCTTTTTTGTTAACTTCTGCCAGGGAGACATTTCAATCACTTCAACAACCTTCCAACTCCTAAAATGTCCCTGTGTTATTTCTTCTACACAAGAGTTACATCAAAACTTTCCCTGAGCCTCTCCAGAGCATTTCACTCAGAAAAGCAGCTATCAGATCAAAAAGCACTTCTGTTTATTAGTTCAATCTCCTTCATTAGATTCCCTCTATCATGTGTTTTCCCACACAAACAGTGATAAAAAAATCTGCTAAAATCCACTGACAGCTGTGGCTGTGATAGACTTTTCCTTAATCCGATTAGCTGCCGCCTCCCTGTTCGCACCAGTTTCTGTGAGCAGTTACCATATTACACTACAATCTGCTGATTTCATCTGCACTGGCATCAGGCAGCGTTCAAAGGAAGTCTGGCCTCGTAATAACAGGCTTTGAGAGCCAGGAATCTCCTCTCCACACATACGCACAAGCTGCTGCCTCTCGAATTGTGAAAACCTGACTGACTCAGGAATTCAGCTCTGAATGAACAGGGCATTCCCGCAAACAGCCACCTGAAACTCGGGTCGCCCAAACAATTCTCTGCTCAAGCTTGTATCTTTTCAGCTCCTGCACTGTGATGTTAAATTTGCTGAGATGCTGAAAGAAAACTCGTCCTTGCTCAGTCTTCTGACTCATGGGGAAACAGTCTCTTCAGATTGGAGGGGGTAAAAAAGCAGCTTACGTTTGAACACAGAACGCTTGTTCTCATCTGCTCGGCCCCTTGCTTGTGAGTGCTTGTACTCACATTTCTTGCCACCCAGCAGTCCTAAGGGAAGCACTGAGTGCTGCTTCTCTGCACGAGTGCACCAGCAGGGAAAGGCAGGTTTTCACACTCCTTCCTCTCTCACACCAAGCCACAGCTAGATTTTGGGGAAAAAGGTCATAAAACAGTTGAGAAGAGGGCTTGGACAGACCTTAACTCTAAGGAGACTTGGTGACATAGGAAGAGATCTAAGTTAACATAGAAATTATAGATCTAGGATAGCTCTTAGAGAAAATTCTGCTCTTCTGATCATAATGCGTTTGTCCTTCTGGACTTCAGCTAAAAGTCACAGAGGTAGCTCCCCAAAAAATGCTACTTAATTCCCTCTCTCCGCCTACTGATTTTGCAGGTTTTTTTTTTTTTAATTTTATTGCTTTAAAAAGGGAAAGGAAATGGCAGAGCACCAAGTCATAGAGGAATTTTTGGGAGAGATACTGAAATTAGGGCTCATAATACAGTATATAAATGCTGCAAGATGCCAGTTTAATGGTTGGGAAATAGGTAGCAGGCTCATTCCAGGAAAAAGACAATGTAGTTGTTGTTCCTGAATGATGTAACAAAGATTTTTCATCCTGCACATGCCCTTGCTCTCTGAACAAGAAGTTTCCTTCTTGTTTCTGAGCACGGCACTATCAAGGGGCACATGCAAAAGATGCAAAAGTAATTTTGCCAGTGATTCTGATGTTACAGAATTTTCCTTTAATCTGTCTGGGTTTTTTAACTAAAACCAACAAAACAACAGAAAGAACAACCAAAAGAACCAAACCTGTTTAACTTTCACAACTACAGACTTAGAAGAACATTTGGCTTTGATAATTTGAGCTTTTGAAATTTTTCCAAAGCTATCAAGGGCACATCTCCACTGAAGATGTCCCACATTGGCCAATTACACTGCAAGAAGCAATGTGATTCTTTTATTGACTGTGGGCAATGCCTTAGCCCTGAGCAGCTGGACCCCCAACCTGCCCAGGAGTGCAGGGGTGGCAGTGCCGTGCTGAAAGTATTTAACATTTCAGAGCAGAAGAAAGAAGAAGAAGCATTAGAGCAAGAAGGTACAACTGTACTCAGAGGATCATTTAACATTAACAGTTTCTTCTTTGCCATTTTCAACTTCTTCCAAAGCAGACCACAGCTCTAAAGAGATTACAACCTCAAAATTCAGGTCTAAGTATCACATGCTATCAAGGAGGATGGTTTAACACTGTCAGCATTTCCCTTGTCCTAGTTTTTTGCAGTTGCAGAATTTCAGCACATTTGATAACTTCACTACCATTTTAGTTCTGATAGAAGGGCAAACTCCAGCAAAAAATGGCCCTACCAAAGTTTTTTCCAGTTTGGTCCTAACTGGCAGTTTAAGAGCCTTAAAATATATATATAATGAAGCTGCAATCCCTTGCCTTATTTACAGCGTCAGGTAGGAAAATGCATGTAATATACCAATAGAACTCACTAAAAATGTTTTGACTAATAAGCAAATTTAAATTTGACATTAAGAATTCAGAATAGAAAAATAAATTGAAAATTTCAGTTACATAATCTGTTATTCTTGAAAAAAGACGAGCCACCCCCTTATGAGCTTGGGTTTTGCTCAGGATCTGAACAGAGTCATTGAAACAACACCAAATCTGTACTGGAGTTGCTGTGAGGGCAAAAAGTAGAAAATTGAGTACTTATTCCCCATGGGAACATGGAAAACAAATGAGGAACTCAGAAATAAATAGATATCATTACAAAAAATAAGCGCTAAAATGAAATGTTCTGACAATGGAAGGCTTCAAAATCATTTGTTACTTTTTTAATTCCATGAAAGAAATTTGTATTTGAGAAATGAGATTCTCTGAATAATCCAAACAACTCTTTCACTGTAGCAATGATTATTATCCTATTTAAATAAAAGACCTATGTTTCTGTAGTAATTATCATACCATATCCCTAATTAATTATTACTCAAAATATCTGTTAAAATTCTTGCCAGCCATTTAGAAACAGGCACAAATTATTCCCTTTGATCAGACTTGCATTGCTAAAGGCACATTAAAAATACAGAGAGAGTCTGGAAAAGCCTTACAAAATTGTCCATAAAGCCAGAATTATGTTAACTACTGCAGCAGCCCTTACTCTGCATATTCAAAATTTGATTGCATATGAAGACAATTACTCTTTTTGGACAAGAGGTCAACCCACACCCTCAACATTAAATTGTATACAGTTCAAAAGGAAATAATTGCCTTCTAATTTGAATACACGACAAAGGAAAATAAGGACAAAAAGCCCCGCAAGATTTGTGAGCTTCAAATCATGCTACAGTTAAATAGACAATAACAACTGCACAGATCCTGCAAGGCTGAGGCGACCTCTGGATGTTTAGCACACTGCCAAGTAGTTAATGAAGAGAAAATCCTGGCCAGAGAATGCGATGCTGTGCTCCTGGCCCTTTGAAAAACTCTATGGATCTTTAATTCCCATGAACAGAATCTCATTTTTTAAATGATTCCTGTGAAAGGCCCATGACAGAAAAGATAGATGCTTTTCACAATTCAAATTTGTGATGCTCCCAGACTTGGTCTTCAAATCTCTGATGTTTCTTCCACTAAACCTCCTCTGGAGCTGCAATTTCTATGTCAGGATCCTCATCTCTAAAAAGAAATGCAGAGAAACTCTCTGTTCATGTTTTCATTAGAGCTTTGAAACCCGTTTTAGAAGGTAGTAAAACCACAGATGAAATAGGTACCGTGTAAGAACTCAGTGTCATCAGCCTGTCATCAACATGACACTCCTAAAAAATTATTTTGCCAATTTCCATCCAGACAGTCCAAGTTATTAAATAATTTCTAGTACTCTCTTAAATGAGCATGAGTAGACTAAATTAAAACATGAAGTGTGCTAGGGATGTATTGATATCAGAGAGCAGTTGCATCTACCTGGGTTAAACTAATTTCAAACTTACAGAACAGACTGAGGCACTGGAGATGTTTTCCTACCTCTGAGTAATGCAGCTTGTTAAAATCCAGGGAAATATACTTAAAATTTTATGTCATCCTATCCACAGGAAAAGAATTATTTCTTTTTCTTCAGATACCACACTTCATAAATACCCTCACAGTCTCTCACAGAACCCTAGGTTAGATAACACTTGAATCCCCGCAAAAGTATGAAGAGTACTGATCCACCACAATACTCCATTCCCTTGTTAATCAAAAATCCCGCACTAATGAAGATAAGACCTATGGAAAATTCCAGTGAGATTCAATCCAAGCAACAAAGTACCTTCCTATCGTTTATTAGGCCAACTCTTGAACTCAGCAGAAAGAACTCTGCCTTGTATCTAGTTCAACAAAACAAAGGAGGACACCTCCAAGGCTCTCTGGAGGTCCTACTTAATTATGCAGATATTTCAGGCTCTGTACTTGAACTGCACAGAACAGCTGCAATGGACAGATCCCTATTTTAAACCCTGAAAGAAGATGTTAACGCTGAAGAACATTTTAATCAGCTGCTAAAAAAGTGGTTGAGAGCCTGAACTGTTAGAATAGCCAAGTACAAATTTGAGAAGGAATATTTTTCTCTAACAACAGTTACATTGCAGTAATGTAGTCACGAGATTTGTTTCAATATAGTTATCCGTATGAATCAGTCTAGAAGCATGTGGGACTGCTCCAAAAAAAAACCCAAACCAAAACCATCAACAAAAAACCCCACCCCAAACCTAACACAAATTAAGGGGCTTCTCCCTCCACCCCCCAATATGTAACATGTGATGCTAATGGGACTTTTGTGCACTTCAAGAAAAGCATAAAATGTAATTCCCATATGCTGCAGTTGCCAAAGGGAATTTGTTACATTCACTGATGTTAAATTAGGCCATTGTGTATACACTTCAGAAACAGAGGCAGGCCATAAAAACTCCTACATGTTATTACTTGAGCATTCATTCCTCAGATTGTCTCTTTGCTGATATTAAAGTCTGAATGTTGTTCATCAGAGAGTGACTGATAATAAAGAAGTGATTGACAAACTTATTACTTGGCTTTAAAAATAAGTTCTCCCAATTCAAAAGATTCTTCTCAAGTCCAGGGAGACGTGGCTTGTTCTTTGTAGAAGGAGGCTGTAATTGGAAAAAAGTACACGCAGAGGGGAAATACAGACTTAGTTTGTATTTAAACTGTGTAAATAACTAGATACATGGTTCTTAGTTGGAAGTATCTAGCATGGCTTAGAGGGAGCATCATGAGCTAGGTTTGGGGCTGGGATGGTTCTTTCCCATACTTCAGCCCCAATCTGGCCAGTTTGAGCAGGTGGGGTCACCCCGTGGCAGCACTCCATCCTAGGAGCTGCTGTTAAAGTCAAACGTGTGCAGTAGCACCATGGGGCGTCCCTCGCTTTTCATCCAGGCATCCCCAGGTCCACAACCCCTGTGCACATCCATTAAAGCACCACGAACCCAAGATGTTGAAAAAAGCAGCAATCCCTCTCTTCCCTCCCCGTCCTCTTGCTTGTTCCCAGCCCCTTCTTTACCACCAGCAGACAGGGAGGTGGGCGAGCTCCCTGGTCCTGAGGGAACACTGGTGATGGCAAGAAGGGCTGGGCATGAGGATGTGCTGGGACCAGCCTTTGAGAGCAGCAGCACAGGGTCGTGCCAGAGCAGTGTGACTCTGGCAGGGCTCAGGGACAGTTCCCAGGCCCCCACAGGAAGGGTGGCTGTGCAGCCTCGAGGCTTCTCCTGGTCACGCTTTTCCTTCTTTGGGTGAGGACAGGACCCTGCCAGCAGAAGACTACTTTCTGGTTCTACTGCACTCATTCTGCTGCCTGTTTAGCTCTCTGAGCCAGTTTATTGCAAGGTCAGAGAAGCAGCAGTGCTGTCACCAAGGAAGCAGCAGGAGCAGAGAGGCAACTGCGTGAGCTGCAAGGCCAGCCATGCCTTCCTTGGAGCAGTCCCAGAGCTCCAACTGCAGAGGTGCAAATAATCCTTCAGTGCCAAGGGCCTGATGGAAGACTGTTTTTTGATTCATTGAGCTCCAAATTAAGGTCAGACCTGCTCATTTTTTACTTTCAATGAACTTTTAGCCTCGGGTACCAAACAGCAAACACACCAGATGTCAAACACACACAGACTAAACCTCAGCAGCTCCTTCTCTCGAGCACCAGGTGCTGCTGCAACAAGGTCACTGAGATTCAGACAGAGGGGGAAGAGTTCTCACTGGCACAATCTGCAGCCAGAAAGTGCAGCACGTGCCCAGGCGTTTGCAAAAGCACAGGCAGTCTTCAAGTCTCCTGACCTTGGGATATTTCGCTGAAATTTGCCTCTTTAAAATTGTAGGCACTTAAAAGCAAAACCAGATGAAAACAAAAAAATATTATTAGAAGTTGTGCGATGGGATAATGCCAGATGATTTCATGAGCTAAGTTCTATCCTTTCATTCAAAATAACTGAGCAAGCAATCTTTCTCAAGTCTTTCTCCCACCTCCCATTTTCTTTTAATTCTGGGCCAGCCCAAATCCCCCGTGAGCCATGTGCAGCTAACCTTCAACTTCTGTCAGCGTGGTTTACCATCAGTCTGAAATCCTCAATCATGAACTTACACACCGTTACCTGAAGCAGCTGCTTTTTTTCTAGTTAACCTTTTAAACTATCAAAGCTCATTTTTTAGTCAGGGTCATTTTTCCTTTGCTTCCCCTTCCCTTATCCCTTTTTCTCCCTCACCCAATTACTCACAAGTGAGCTTAAAAGCATGTTAAATGGATTTATTTGGTTTACCCTCTTGGACTCACTGGTCTTTAAATAAACAGTAAATGTTCTGTTATTTAAGATAAACCATTGCCTTTCTGTACCTCTTTGTCTACTTATCCAGCTGCATTTTATTTTCATTTTGGATTATAATTTACATCTTGGTACTTGGTTGCATAGCAAGAACTGAATCCATCTTCCTGTTTGCTCAGGATTCTGAAGGAGTGCTGTCAATGGCTTTTCAATGGTGTCCTGCCACATACATACACAAAATTACAAAGCACCTTATATTTCCTCAGAGTGCAGCAACAAAAAAGCTATTTCTAGGAAAGTCAGTGTCTATAACAACGCAGTGCTGTCTAGGAGTCCAAAATCATAGCTACATCTCAGCAGCAAACTTCAGATTTTATTAATTTGAAGAAGAGGCCAGTACAATGGCACAATGCCGCTTTTTGTCACTACAAGTTGTGGTATGAGCTGGCTTTCTGACAAACAGTGAATTTACCCTTGAAAAGAGTTTAGTTTTGTCTTAAAATCAGTACAGACGAGTACTTTCCTTTAACATGGGTTAAATAAAAATGTACATATTTTGAAAGCAGTAGAGACTGTGTCCTGTCTGATTCAGAAAGGAAAAACAGTAGGCAGTGTTTTACTTGAACCTCTGCCCACCCTCTGACTTGTCTTTAGATGACTTTTATTATTCACTGTAATAAAAAGTCCACTATCTTGAGATTCAGGTACACAATTGAGATATTTCCAGATAGTTCAATGACATTCAAAATAAGTGGAAAAATATGCATATTGATTTTCCCTTTTGACAGCATTAAGATTTATTTACTCTTGATGTTGCAGTGACCTCTAGTTTGTCTTGGTCAATACATAGCTCTAGGGTTGATAAACCTTAATATTCACCTCCATGAGAGTCAATATCCACTTTATAATATAAAAGCTATCCCATGGGACAAACATTAATATGGTCAAATAGATTCAGTCACTCACCTCTTTCTTCTCTTAATGTGAAAAATGACTGAGCTTGAAGAGTTGGCAAAATTGAGGGGAAGGAAAAAAAAAAATGGCAATGAATTCTGACAAACTAAAGGATGTGCAAAATGTATCATTGACCTTTATCTAAAAGGACTCTGGATGAAATAATCATCTAGATTTGTGTATTAGAGAAGAGTCAGGCTGGTTTTTACAGGATAACCTCAAACCTGTTCTTGTAGAAATTTACCTGCAACTAAAACTTGAGATAAAACTTGCCTATTTCTGACTGAGTGTCTTCTGGTGATGCTCTGCCCAAAAGACACCAACAGATGGAATGGGATGTTGCTTTCCTTCCCAAAAGACACCAGCAGCTGGATGGGATGTAGCTTTCCTGGTACTAGTGTTACCTTCTGGTTGATCATGCAGTTCTCAAAAATTCATTCTGGCTATCATGAATGATAATTACCAGTGCATGTTTGGGAGCTTCCTATAGAGACTAGTCCAGAATAAAATCTAGGAATTTTGGAGTTGCATTTCTCTTTTAACCATTCATGTTGGCTGCTCTATCACTGAGGGCATCTTAGCCCTCCAGGCTGTGCTCATTCCTGTGAAGGCATTTAACTGAGGGACAAAATAATTTTCCATATAATACAGAAGAAGAGTGTGAAATCAGTTTTGACTGACTGATATTGCCATTAAGATAGCAGGTTTTTTGGTTTTGGTTTTTTTTTTTCCCCTCAAAGTTTACTACAGTAAACATTTGGGAATTCTTCTACTCAGGTAGCAGATACCGTGGGGTGATTTTTCTTTAAAGTTTTTTTTACAGTAGCTGCTGTCTGACTTGGTAAGTAATGAACTGGCACGAGGCCAGGCTGCCACATGTCTGTGTGTGCATCTTTTAAGCTGAAGAGAGTTGTCAGTGCAACTCAACTTTCTGATGATCAATTCCTGTATTTGAATTTTGTGGTGGGGGGAAAAAAAAAATCCCCCGGTAACAGCAACCGTTGCTACGGCCCAGACAGGATGCACTGTAGGAACGTGGGCAAGGGGGAAACGTGCAGTTGCCAGAAGAGGGCTGAAGGTTTTAAGAGATGATTTACGTTAGGATGGTTGCAACTTATATTGGAAACTGGACCGGTGCCCAGGACTGGGCTAAGTGTCATGGAAAGCTATGTATGTCCTCCCACACACTTTGCTGTATGAACATAAACTGCTACATTCATGTTGAAAAATGCAAGATTTTTAATAAAACACATGGTGTAGAACCACTTCCAGTTCTGTTCCACCACTGAAAATCTTAGGTTCTACATTTCTTATCAAACATTCTTTCAAATCTTTTGGGGAGTTTCCAGATCTCTTTACCATACATGTTAAATCAGATAATTTATTTCCCAGATAAATTAAAGTACTAATTAGGTTTCCAGAAGGGTCCATTTTAGTTGCAATCTTACTCTTAATTTACATTAATAATATAGTGTATGAAAGTCTTTAGTTCATCTTTATGCTGATTATGGCATTTTGTATTCAATGGGTACCTCTTGGTCAGCAATAACGAAGACATAACAATAGAAGTCAAATAAAATTCAGCAAGTATTTTCAGGTGTGCATTCTTCACTTGCAATTAAAGTACACTAATCTCTTTTACAAGGGGTGTTACCTGCAATATTGCTAACACCTCACCTAAGTAGAACAGCTATAAATCAGATAGTGAAGCAAATCTCATTTTAAAACTACTTGATTCTATGTAAAGCTATTCACTAAACTTTAATACTTACATTGATTCTTCAGAGCAAGAAGGAAAATAATCAAATCTGAACTGCAGTTTAACAAAAATCCCACTGGACACAGCTGAAGGAAAACCTTGCTTGTGAAAATTGCCGAGACAATGCACAACATTTTTTATTGCCAAAAGCTCCACTGCCACAGTCCCTGACTGAAAGGTCTTCCAAAACTCTCCTTGTGATTAGGAGACCTCTCTTAATCTCCAATCTAAAACTACTCATAGCCAGTTCAGACTTATTGATTCTTGTTATCACCATTATTTGGTGCAAATCCTTCTTTCCTGGGCCAGATCCTCGACTGTTCTGCAGTGTTATTTCCCTCCTTGCCTTAACTTCACTGCTCTGCCCCACGTAAGATTTTCTGGTGTCAGAAAGAGAAGCCATTCATCCTTTCTCTGTTGTGACAACACCTACTTTTGTTTCCTTCATTTGAGGGCACGACTTCCAAGGCACTGCTGCTGGATTCTCCTTGACATCAGCTTTTATCACCAGGCTTCCAAACGCACAGGCTAATTTCAGTCCCTCTGTCACTGATCAGACACAGCAGTATCTGAGCTCCTAACACCAACCTGCCATCTCTCCTACTCCCCTCTTCTCAAAGCACACTACTGGAATTTTCTGCATATCTTCACTGTCCAGTGTTGCCAATGGTGCTGGCTACTTTTCCGTTGAAAAACAGGAGTGTTTTTAGCTGGTTTGCCATTGGACTGGGCTTCTTACAGTAAAAAAATTACAGAAATTAATGAATCTTCTCATAAATTTAAAAATAACTACCTGCTTTCCTATAGGGATACCAGCATACGTTTGGCTCTCAATACAGATTTTGATTTTGTGTTACTTTAAAAATCACCAGGTTAGCCTATAACACAACTAAGAATCTTCTGTGAAGCCAGGCTTGTCTCTTAAACGTCCAGCACCTCAAGAAGAGATGATACCTGGTGATTTGGGTCCTTTTCCAGACACAGAAAACTGAAGTTCAAAGTGTGACACTAAAACAGAATGGGGACATATGCAAAGTACAACATTTTTCATGGGATAAGGCACCATTTCCTGCCCAGATCCAGATCCCCTTATATATTCTCTTTTTGGCACCAGAATACAGGAGTCTGAAGAAACACTTGTAGTTACTTTTTGTGATGTGTATTTCTGAACACAAGTTGTGACATTAATTTAATATATGTCTCTCTGCATTAACCAATCAACAAATTCTTCTGGAAATACTGCATTCCCAAAACTGAGTGCTGGAGGTTAGAACGTACCTAAAATGTTTGCTAATAATTTGTTTCTGCTCCTTTTGCTTGGGGGGGTAAAGTCTAAATATTTACACTATTTGGTACATAAATGATTTTGTACTTGGAATCATTCTGAAGTTCTGCACCCTAGATTTGTCCTAGGATGTTATGGTACTCAAAAAAGTTTACAGTTAAACATTAAAGAAGATCCAAACCCAAGAGTACAGATTTCAGTTGTTGAATGATGGCATGTAGTGGGCAAAATATCAGAAAAAGCATAATTAGAGAGACTGCTTTCCCAGAGCACTTTAACCAACCGCCTGGAGGAGCTTAGAAACCCAGTAGCCCAGAAATCTGCTGCCTGTGTAACTGGTTCCCTTACAGATCTGCTGCAGTCTGCTTTTTCTCTACTCTCAGAGCAATCTTTAAGGATCCAATAAATCCAAACACCACCGAGAACAGCCTCTAACCTCATATTTCAAAGTCAGAGCTGTTCCAAGGAGAAGCAGCAAACAGGGGAAGACCAAGGCTGCACAAAACCTTTGCACCCCGACACAGCTGCTCTGTCAGAATGTAAAAATCAGGAAATTGGACCAAAATCACACAACAACATACAACATATATTTTTACTTACAGTTATCATTTACACTGGATAATAAGATAAATAGCAAACAAGAGCTTTTAGAGAATTCACACGTGTCAGGATTTTTTTTATTAAGGAAACAGCCTGGAGTCTGCTTTTGTACTATGGATCCAAATCTTTGACACCGAAAGGTACAAAGGAGGCTTCAAGACATGAAATCATTTTTGATTTGTCTCCTGGAGATTGATACAGGCCAGATTTAAATGTCTACATTTTCTTTAGAGGGTTTTCTACTGATAAGGCATCAAATAATAAAGCAAAGTAGCTGACATAAAAAAACCCAAAAAACCAAGCAAACAGAAAAGCTCCCAAACATCCTTAGGAACAAACCTGAGAGAGAAATATTGAGGTTTTATTTAGAATCATACCCAGTAGAGCAGACTCAGTTCATGCTGGCACCATCTCTGCTGCTGAATTATAAACCTCTCAGAAACCAAGGCTATAATTACAGCTGGGTGACACCTGAACTTTCCATGGCCAAATGTTTCACAGGACATAATTTCTGCATGAGATTTCATGGCACATTGTAAAGTCTTGAACTTCTTCCATCACACTGGAATTGTGTGATCCTCTTTTGCCAAGACGTAAATGAATAATTATTGGTAAGTAATGATAAAAATTAATTACTTTCATTTTTAGCAGTAGAATCACTAAGATAGCTCACTGTGTATTGTTGGTGCTGAGGCAAAGGCTGGGGAAGAGTGGCCAGCAGTGTTATCTGCAATGTTTTGTTACAGTGAGTGATAGCTCCTGGTTTAGAGGAGAGGGCATTTCATATCTTCTTCTGCTTTCAATCACATCTTTTCATTAGTGATGACTGAACCTCAAAACCAGCTGGAGATGGTGCAGACGAGCACTTATAAGCTTGGATGGTTATCTGGGGCTTATCTGAGCAACTTTTATCAGCAAAATTGCGATGGGAATTTCACAAGAACAGTTTTTCTGGTTCTTCCTTTTCCTGATTAGGTGCTGCAAGAGCTTGTCTGCTGCTGCCTGCAAGACCCAGCCTTCTGCCTTGCTGCAGCCAGAATGTGAACCAAACCAGCACTTTTCGCTTGTTTTCCCAAGTGTCTTAGTAGTTGTAAAATTTGCACTGTGGCTACATCACAATAAATATTCTTAATTTCCAGGCAAAAATTAGAAAGCTGGAAAAGCTCACAAACTATAGTAATTTTTTTCTATCTCTCCTCCCCTGCCCCCCCTTCCCTATTTTTATTATAAAATTAAAGATAAGGCAAATTCAGATCAGGTAGAAGAAACAGCTGCTAAGATTTAGCACAACTGGATTGAAAAATAGAGGAAAATGCAAGCCTGGTTAGTTGGGTCAGTTAAAATTGGACAAAGCAAATTAGTGGAAAACAGAATATAGAGAGAGCAATTTTGAACTGGCTGGAGGGTAAATCCAAAGACCTAATGCAAGCATCCATTTCCAGCATGTTGAATTCCCCTGCACAGCAAACAGCTTTCACTGGCATCGATGTGGGCAACTGAAAAACCAGAGGCCCAGTTAACCCTGGTTTCCCTTCCTGTGGCTCTGCCCACCGAAAGCACCTCCGTGCACTCACAGGTGCTGCCAGCTGGCCCAGGTTTCTCACCGAGAGGAGGGGGTGAAGCTCTGCAGTCCTTCCCAGGGACCAGGCTCCTGCCACTGCCACCCCCAGCTCAGACAGCAGCACAACCCAAGGGGCTGCTATGACCCATTCAATGCCACTTCTAAAGTCAGCACAAAGTGGATCATGCCTCTGACAAACCATGGGAATAAAATTGTTTGCTTAAATACTTCTAAAGAGGTTTAGGTCACCTAATATATTTAGAAATTTAACACCTTGCAGTACTTCCCTTCCTTTTTTGTTGTTTTGTTTTCTTGTGGCTTGGTTTTTTTTGAGGAAACACATCAATTAACAGATATTGCCAAAGGCAGACTTTTTGCTCAACAGCTGTTCTTTCACTCCGAAAAAGCAGCAGAATACATTACCCACAGAAAAAGCACCCCTCACAATAAGCTGGAGTTAGATAACAGAGACCAAAAAAAAGTTCCAAGAGTGATCAGCCTGATACTCATTTTGTAAAGGTTCTTTTCCCTTTACATTGATTTTTCTACTCTGAAATGTGAAATGTAGTTCAAAATATCCCATGTGGCATGTCAACTTCATTTACCCACTGCATTTCTAATATGTTTTCTCCATACTCTTCCATCCCATCACAGCAATTGCTGTATGCCACAGCATGCTATCATGTTTTATGCAGAATTTCACAGTGAATTCAATGGTGACTAATGCTCAAAAAGAGCTGCCACAACATGGCCCTACCTTTTATTATAAAAGCACATACCCAGAGTTTGAGAGCTGGTCCTTAAAGAGGAACACTTCCCTAATTCCTATCACTCATTTTCAAATGTGGGAGGGGGTAAACAACAAAAACTCAGTTCCAAGTATCCATCAGACATTCACATCCAGATCTGAATTTAGATCTAGGATTTATAACAGCTTCTTACTTTCAACCTGTTCAGGACAAAAATGCTGCATCCACACGTGCAGAACCGGTACAGCTTCCCTAGCAGGCAAAACTGACTCAGTGAAGCTCCCAACAGGAAACAAGGTCAGTCTCTCCAACATCTTGGATGACAAATTCTATTTTAGTGGGAGAAGTTGCACTGCTCCCCCCTCTAAGGCAGAAGCTGACAATCTGTTGCTCATCAGTTGGCTGCTGGTTGTATCCACATTCCACTACAAAGTGAGCACTCATAACTAAACTCCACGGACGCTGCCCATCCAGTGTAAGACGTTGCAAATGACACAATCCCGGTTTATAAAAATGTTAAAGATATTAAGAGAATGAGCATTTTCACTTTTGTTAATCCCATCCAGCAAGGCTTGCAGCAGGGTTTTGCAATGCAATAAATATTCAGGAGTTGAGAACTGGCCATATTAGCAGCTTTGCAAACACTGTTCTTTAGAAAAGTCCTTTGGAGTGGGATGTAGGTGGCAGTGTCTTTTCTTCGTTGGCTGTGAGGGAGTACAAACAATTAGCTCAGTTGGGGATGAATCATCCTTAATGCTTCCAAACAGGAATTTGCCAAATTATATACAATGTTGATTATGTTTCCTAGTGCAAGAAGATACAGTTTTAATTATATGACAATTTTTCATTCTTATTGCACAAAATTGTTGCTCCAGACAAAGAATGTCAACCGCTATTGTGACATTTCCTAATTCTTGCCTCTTATCTCATATTAGCAAAGACCCCTGAACAAAAGGGAGAGTGACTATTTTGACTTTTATTTCACATGTACTATTTAAATAACAGGTAAAGTTTAATGCTAGACGAATTTAAACAGTCTCAGCAGGTTCATGGCAGTCAATCTCTCCTCAGAGCTGTGGGAACACTAAATATATACCTTTCTACACTGAATTCTAGTCTAAGGTTCCTGCCTTGTCATCTTACTCTCTCTCCCTTCACTTTGACAAAACAGAAACAAAGTTAATGCTACATTATTTTATCTACATCTGTGTTGGATGTGTTTGTGGGGGGAGAAGAAAAGAAAAAACCAACTTATAGGCTACTCATACATTTTTATGTCTTTCAGGTTTTGGAAGTAGCTGCTCTGCATAGGAAATAACAGCTCTCAAAATAGTTCACATTGTTGGCAGGTAAATTGAATTATTTGAGTCTGCAGGATCAGAAAAGTCTGGTCTTCTGGACATCAGAGAGGAAAAGTCATGACCATTATGAGTAACTGTAGTGAAAAAGAACGGAGGCACTGTCTGTATTCCAAAAAGTGGAAGTAGATTACAGAGGTAAAGAGCTGCCACTGGCACCTGAAGATGCAGCAAAAAGAATACACCAAGAAATGGAGATTGAGAAAGAGTGATTATTCTAGGGAGGAGAAATAGTCTTGTCAAAGAGATAGAAGGTTGAAAAACCCAGAACTGAACAAGAATGTAGGCAGCAGGAATGTGGGATCCATTTCTAATTTGGGTCGTATTCTGCCTGCTGCTTGTATTCAAACAAAAAGTGAATTTACTGAAATTTTTCACGTGCAGTTGGATGAGAAACAAGGAATTATTTTATTAGACATTTACCCATTCTTAAACTGCTTTTTAGGTGGGCTCAAAATGACCTTCTACTGTCAAAAGCCACAAGGTACATATTACTGGCTTTCTCAAGTATAGATGAAAACATATGTAGGTGACACATCATGCCTTGTTAACTGCATTTGTAGTCTCCCTGTGTGATATCAGTGTCTGAACTCCCACAGAGCTTGATGGGAGCAAGATCAGGTCTGCTATCTGTCACATCAGTAATTGCTACACGCATTAAAAATTAACAATCTAATTTGAAGGAGTGGCTTGTGAACTGAAGCTTTGTTGGGTTAAAAGCAACACTTCCAGCAAGAAACACAGTTTATCTGTTGCTAAATCCACTGCTTCCCATTACTGTTAAAATGAGATCTGCCTCTCCCATCTGCAATATATAATCTACAAAGTCCCTGATCCAATGATATTCTCCTAGAACTGAAAGTTTAGACTGATGTTTTGCTTGATATATTACCAAGCTTTCTATTCCCATCAGTAGAAATTCATGCCTTGTCAACACAAAATTGACTGTTAATGTACTCAAATAATTTAGTTGGGAGAAAAGACAACTAATGCAATTATCCCTGAATGGTTTAGATATTAATGTCTCTAGAGCATACTAAGTGCCCCAGAAGCCAATTGTAGCTTCTTAGAAAACCTTTAATCCTCTGCACCCCTCTATAAGAAAGAAAATCCACCTGGGAGCTTAAGAATAGAGAAGTCAAATTTTATACAAATTACTGAAGAGCTCAGTTTATACAGACTATTATTTTCTCCTTGTTTCTGAAACTCAGCAATACATTCAGAGGTAACACAATGCACTGACCTTTTCTAAGACAGTTTACAGTCTCATGATCATGCCATTCACACACCTAGATTACTAGTCTCTAATTAATATTCCCCAAACCAACATCAACACAACCACGACCTAAAAGTTTTTCAGTCCCTTTGTCTGGAACGTTTTTATGCTGCTGTATTAAAAATAGAATCTTTGAATCAGAGCAGAGGGTGGAGTGAAAAAGAAGACAGATTAAGCTCTTTGTGTTGCTTATACCCTTTAGTGATGCATTTTACATATATATAGGCACACACACATGCTTTTATACGCCCTTGTGCAGCACTTGCAGCTCTGCACAGATACTGGAAATCCAAGCTTCCAGAGAAACCACTATACCTCTTAATTTGCAGCAGGCAAAATAAGGTGGAACCAGGCTATGCGCAGGTGGTTTGATTGAATCAGCTGCTAAAACTCACAGCCAGTTCCCAAACTGTCTACTTAACACTGCCTCCAACAAGCCCTGCTGTCCCACAGTGCCGTGCCATCTGTGCCTGCTTAGCGTGCAGCTTTTCCTCCTCCTCCCTCACATGTTTAGATTGTACCCCAAAGCCTATATTTCCTGGCCCTCCTCCCAGGGTAGCTTCTCATTACTGTGGCAGCACACAAGAACAGGATAAAGGTCTGTCAGCCTTGTACCCAAAATATGATTTCTGTAATGAATATATTTCTTCAGGCAATTCCCCACTCTTAGCTGCTCTGCTAGATTTTAGGATTACTGTTTTAAGTTGCAGTATATTAAACTGTCACTTAAAAAAAAATCCTAATGAAAAATGAAGCAGCTGAAATTGATGAGCAGTAATAAGAGCTGATCACTGTGGAGATTAAAAAAAAGTCAGTGGCAACACTGGGCTGTGCAAAGAATACTCCAGCAATTTTGTGTGCTTGCCTCCCAGTGCTGTAGGTGAGGGGAGAGGAATTCCAGGATCTGATCAGCTCTTGAAGTGAAGGAGCCAAAGAGGTGAGGATTTTCCATTTGCTCGACACAGTCTGTACAAGTGGTTGACTACAGAGTTTTTATCCCCCCAGCAACACAGGGTCAACTTCTCACTCCCTGACATGTCATGCAGGGTGTTATTGCTCTGTTTTCCAAAGACACAGGCATTCGTACAGGCATTCATACAATCCTTAAACGTCTATCTTTAAGAATTTTGGAGACGTTGACCGATTCCATACAAACTTGAGAGAAATCTAAATGTTTCATGGATGCAGAAACCTGAGTAGAGAATGGAGGCCTAGGAGGGAGAACATCTGTAGAGTATGCCCACACTTCACTGACTCCAGAAAAATCTGCAGCTTCAGGCAGAGCTCATTCCAAAACACAATTCAGCCCCAAAGCAGAATTCCATGGGAAACAGCTTTTCATCAGTGTGTGGCTTGATGATGTGGGCCACTGGAGAAAAAGTGGCTCCACAGATAAAGTCTGGCCTCTGAAATTCCCAAAGTACCACATTTAGGGAAGAGGATAGGTCTATGAGATCCAAAAGAATCAAATTCAATCATATTTTTCCAGTATAATTTTACTTTGTATGCAAAGCTCATGTGCCCTCTTGAAAAAAGGATTAAGTTGGCCATAGATAGTAAGAAAACAATATCTTTGAATTAATCTTGGGTTCTTCCCTCCCTTATATTTTCTTACTTTTCCAATAGCAACAATATTCCCCTGATTACTAAATACCATATAACAACTCATAACTCAACAGCAGCACAAACGTTATCATTTTATAGAACGCACACTGAGGAAGTGCAGACTCCTCAATAAGGCTAAACAAAATATCAAAACAGATGAAGGCTGTTCTGCACATGCAGAAACCACTGCAATAAATATGTAGTGATTCACATTTCTGTGTAATTTCAGATATTACATTCAGGCCAGCAGAATTCTGAAACAGTCAAGTGAATGCCTGTGGATAGGGTTCATTAAACAAAAATGAAATATAAGGAAAAAATTCACATGCCTGGAAGAGATTTGAATCTTCTATAAAACTTGTGGGTAAATTTGTCCATGAATTAAACTTTACTGCGTTTTAGGAGTGGCTACTTAAATCACATAACTTATTGACCAAACTGTGTTTCCTTAAAATCAAGAGTGGACACTCATTACAGTCAATGAAAGACTGGGATTAACCTTGAATAATTTTGAGTTTCTTTGTATGTGGCTTTTTACTTGGCTGAATAAAAATAAAAACATACTGTGCCATTATCTGTTCTAAAAATATACTGAGAATTTTGGTGGCACTAAACAAAACAAAATAGGTTTGTTGTTGAGACAGTTGACATAATCTTGACAAATAGAGTTTAGGCCTTCAGTTCATGTGAGGGGCAGAACACGCAATCTCTTACATCCCTACCTGCAAGACAAGGATAATAATGTTCATATCGTCCT
This sequence comes from Atrichornis clamosus, assembly GCA_013400975.1. Taxonomy (NCBI): domain Eukaryota; kingdom Metazoa; phylum Chordata; class Aves; order Passeriformes; family Menuridae; genus Atrichornis; species Atrichornis clamosus. The sequence continues at coordinate 82,703 of WBMZ01005549.1, forward strand.
GTTTTCTGTCCCTCTTGTCTATTTAGACTCTAAACTTCCAAGATAAGACCTGTTTCTTTTGGATGGCAGAATGAAACAGATCAAGATTATACTGTTAGAGTAAATATCCTTTAAATGCTTTAAGTTGAAGATGTATTTAGAAAGTGCAGCTCTACTAAATCAAATTTCTTAGGTTTCTGGAATTGTGCTGGACACCTTGTGAGAGCAGCTTTATCTAGGAGTTGAGTAATTTCTACTTTAGATCTTGATGTACCAAGTTCATAACCTGTACACATAGGATCCCATGTGTTATTTATAACCTCTGGAGAAGATCAAGTAGCATTAAACAGTTAGAACAATTTTCAAAAATTCAATTTCCACACTGTCAAATCTCATAACCTACCCAACCCCCATCAAACACTTTCTCTAAATTTTTCTTGTTAGAGGAGCTAACATTTATTGACAGCTCCATGACTTTGACTTGGGCAAACTTAAATAAAGGTAGTAGGAGGTTAAAAGGAAGCATCATGTCCCAAGCAGGAAAAAAAAAAAAGACACGAACTGAAGTTTTAATCACACAGTCTTGAAAAGTAAAACAGTTGTTCCAGCTGAGTTGGGGCCAGACACTACTGCAAAACGGACAAAATGTGAAATGTTAAGAGTGTCTGTAATTCAACACAGGAAGTCACAGATCTGAAATTTACCTTTAATATAAATGTAAAGGAAAACAGAGAAAAGCAAACCATGTAGAGCCAAAAACTCACTGTACCTCACAGCATGATATCCTGACTTGGCAGGATATCAAAAATACAAGCAATTTTCATTCTGTGCTCTGCCTTAACATAATCCATGTCATGGTTAACTTCATCTTGCTAAGGTTGCTACTAAGAGAGTGCATTAAAGCCTGATGGCATTTCCATGTAACTTCATGCACGCCTGGCTTGAACAACATGGTAGCTACGTTATTCTTCTTTAATGCTATCTGTGGCATTTTGGGCAAAATAAAATTCTTCTGAACTGCTCAGCTAAGCCCACAAAGACGGGTGGTTCTGTCTGAGACTTTTGCTACACTAAGGACAGCAGATATCCCTCCTTGAGGAGGTCAGTGTTTGCTTCATTCCAGAGTTCCATTAAAAATCAGTTCTATGAAGAATGAGGTATTGAAAGCAGATTTTAAATCTAATTGAGCATAAAAGGTTTGCCAATTTTCAAGACTGAGCTGAATCATATGAAATTCAACACCCACTAAATATTATTTCTCTCAACAGGCTGCAGGAAAGAGTTTTAATGATTTTACTTCTTAGACTGAGCCAGCAGATACCCAGAAAAGATCAGTATAATTGCTATTCCTAATTCAACATATTTTAAATTATTTCAAGTATTACAATGCCTTTCACGTTGACAAGCAGGGGATACAAGGCACAGGGAAGTTAAAAAACAACATCCCCTTTGTGAACACAAGTCTTGACTCTCTGCTACTGTGCTCCTGGTTCTGAGATACTACAGGGAAGAAGCTCTTGTCAGCATCGTTGAGGCCAGTTACTAAATATTAGTTACCTAAAGGCAGAAATCCAGGGATTTTCAGATTCATCACTGCTATCTAATGGTTGACAGAAGGGAAGTTGGTAAGAATGGTGCAAGTTTCTTTCCAGGGCTGTTGAGGCTTTAGAAATGCCCACTTAACAGGGCAGCTTTGTGGTTTGCTGAGGGATGCCCTGGGCAGCACAGGATGCATTAAGTCCTTGTCCATAATCTGAGTCTCTTCTGGGAGCCTGGAGCCTGACAGACTGAATTCCCTTGGAGTGTGACTTAAGTCCACCAGGAAATTGTGCTAGTCACACTGTTTGTATGAGGGCAGGTTTTCATCAACTGGAAAGTCTAAGATTCAAGATGTTCTGATTTTTTGAGTCACTCCTGCTTGTAACCTAATGCATCAGCTCGATAACATTAATACTTAATAAGCAATATGCTTATCATCCTGGGCAGAGTGAAAATGGGCAGTATTCTGAATTTCTCTTGCCTATTGTACATGGAAAATATATGAGAACTCATCTTTTTGCTTATGGCTCCAGAATTGTATACTCTTCTCAGCACTCAGTATTTCACTTAGCAAAGGACAGCACTTTATAACTATTAAATGCACTGCCTTAGGGATGTGGTAACCCATTGACTTGACAAGTCTTTTAAAAAATGCTATAGTCAAACAGCAAGGCAGGATACATAGGATTTATCTGATAAGCTGAAAAGTCCCTAATGACCCCAAACACTTCAGGCAACACTAAGTATAAAAGTCATTTTGATGAACCTGCAAATCACATATAAATCAGGAGAGAATTTTTGTGTCCAAATATTTTTAAAGGCATATATTTCCACTGTGTCTTCTTTTTTGCCCTCTACAATTCCCTTGACATGAAAATATAAGAAATCATTGTGTTAACTGATCTGAATTAAACATTTTTTTTTTTTTACTTTGGCTCCCTACCTCCTTTTTATTGGCCTCAATGGGAAAATGGCAGCCTTCACGCATTTTCCTTTTCCATGCCTTACACAACAGGACATATTTTTCCGGGATAATTTACATTTACAAAGGGGTAGACAAAAATGCTTTCCCACATGAGCATGTGGATGCTATGCTAGTACTGAGGATAATTTTAGCTACATGGTACATGCAGAAGTGACAGGAGCAAGCGACACGCTCTGTTCAGGGTGCCAGTGCCTGCCAGTCTGCTATTCCAACAATATTCTGTAATTAATGTTGAGTGAGCAATAAAGAAAGACCCAAGAGAAAGGCAAATCTGCTTGTTTTCTTTTCATTATGGATGACTGTGCAAGAGGAAACCAGGAATAGTCTGACAGTGCAGCTAAGATCTGGAAACTGTACATCTGTTTTGATCATTTGGATCCCAGCATTCATAAAGATGAGCAGTTTATTATGCTCAGTGCCATTTGTCAATACATCTTTCCCTATTTGTCCCTGCTGAGATTATGGCTGCTGCAAAGTTAACAGCTGGCACTAGCACTGACAGCCCAGGGCCAATTTATGGAACTCAGCTGGTAAAATACTGACCACTTCTGACACAAAAGAATGGCACCCTCCATGCCATGCAGCTCGCTGCCCTTCTGGTGCCTGCCTTGCTCCGTTTGGGGCTGCCACAGGGAATGCTGCCTGCCAGTGCTCCCAGCTCCAGCAAACCAGCAACGTTCCCATCCCTCCCACAAGCTTGGAAAGTTCTTTGCCACTCACCCCCCCTCAGTTTTCCTGCTGGCAGATGGTCTGCTGCATCTCAGCTGAGTTTTGTGCCCTGACCACACTGTCCTGACACTGGAAGTGCCCACTTAAAATGCAGTCAGTTGGACTGTGCTGGGAACAAACAACCTCCTCCTTCAGGCCTTAAGAATTGTGTTTAAAGTTCCAGGCTTTTCCTGCTAAAGAAGACTATTTTACAATTGAAAAAGAAATATTATGCTTAAAGAATATTCTTTTTTTCCTTAGCTGAGCCAGCCTAAAACTATTGACAGAGTCCCTCCTTCTCCCCTCCCTGCATCCCCATGGCTGGAATTTCACTGAGTACAACTGAGACTTTGTATTAGGGGTAAAAATCATGCATGTTGCAACTGGCACTGCTGTGAGGGTCATGCAACTCTCTGGTTGCCAAGAGGACAAGGTGCTGTACAGAGCTTTACAGGTCTGGGTGCTGGTGGGATTTTATGGTGGCACAGAAGTGACAGACCCACAGTTGTGCCTGTCCTGGTCCTTCCCCGCTTCCTCTGTAGAAACTGTAACAGGCAGTCACCTGCCATGCTCCACCTTCTGTGTTCTTGTTCTGGACATCAGCATCTTGTACTTTTAGACGGCCAACACATCATTTGTTGGCACACAGGATACACCACATGCCCCTGGCTGGCACAGTTCATGTTTTCTGTCCCCCGCATTCCAACTGGAGCTGTGTGCATTAACCAACCAAATCCCAGGATTAGTCAAAGCCTACAGGTTGGATTTTTTTATTTAAAGCCTACAGCTTCCTTATTAGGTGAAATCTTGGTCCAAGTGAAGCAAATCAGAACAGTTCCAATTAAAAGTACTAGGAAATACTTGTGGGCCCCATGCCCGGCATGGCCCTATTTCTTCTCTCTTTGGGATGGAGTGTGACTTGTTCTCATCACTGCCAAGACAAATAAAGGACAAAATTAACTACACGTGAATTCACAAGTCAAGCTCTCAGGTCATTTTCTCCAGTGCCTTCTCCTTGGTGCTTTGACTAAACAGGGCACAAAGAGACAACAACTCCTCCCATCACAAAAATGTTTTATATTTGCACTTCACCTCAGTAGACAAAACTTTCTGTAAGGCAATAGAGAATGGCATTGTTTCTGTGTAGCGTGTTTCTGGTGGTTGTCTTACTGAATGCCCCATTTGTTCCTGGAGGATCCCAGGTCTGTGAAGAATTTTTAATCAAATCATGCTCATGACAGCTTTGCACTGCAGCTTTTGGGAAGGTTTCACAAGCTCGACTGCTCAGTAAATAACCCTTTGGAGCCACAACAGCGTTCAGAAAAGCTTTACAGGTTGGCAACCTATATGTAGTGCAGCCACTCTGTACAGATTTTAGAAGCTGAAGGTCTTTGCTTGAGCAGATAAAGTGTCATTTTACTGGGAAATTGTTTAAATTATAGAGGTAAGATACAAATTTCCCTAAAATGCTACTTTTTAATGTGGTTAAATCTATCAAATGCTTCAAAGTGGGAATGTGCAATTAAGGCCTTCTGTGCAAGAGAACACAGATTGTATCTACAAATAATGTTTTGCAGAACTGCATTGCAGGCAGTCTGTGGGCACTTTGTTTGTACGGACTGTTTCAGTTCTGTTACCTGAACGAGAAGGATTTACTTTGCTCCAATGAGATACATTACAAAGGAGATCTCACCACCCCCACAGAGAAGAAAATCAAGAACTGAAGGCTAATATGTCCCACTAAGAGTTTGAATTTCCCCCTTGAGTCTCTACAGAAAAAAAAGAGTAAAACACAGCAATACCAGACTAAAAATCATCAACTCAGACTCAAAGTTTCAAACCATGTCCAACAAGCATCTATAACTCACAGTTTAATTCTCCCAGTAGCTACACCTAAAGCTTATTTTACACACATGCTGTTGCTGCAGCTTAAAACCTATGAAACTTGTGTGAAGTTAAGCCTGTTGGAACCTTTAAATAGACTTCCAAAACTGAGCAATCTAATCACAGAGCAAATGTGTATGCCAGTCTCAGGCGAAATATGACAGCCTTGCTTTCTAGCCTTCACATAAAGATCAGTCCATCAGTGACAATTAGCTGAGGTTAATTCCACTAGTACTTTGATTGAAAAAGAAAGCAAGTCACTAATTGCAAGTTGAAACTGGATATAGGTATCAGCAATGCAGACTTTCTGAATGCCTTCTGAAGAGAATAAAGTAATGTGTTAATCTAGATGAAAACAAAAGACACCTTCATTAGTGTTCGTTTCGGTAGTCACTGCATGACACTGCTCTTGCATGTGAATGACTGAATAAAGCTGCTACTACAGCAGGACTAGATTCTGCCCCTGTAAACAAATTCTAATCTCAAGCCCAAGAGTCTAGAAGTTGGTTATTTTACACCCTTCACCATTTATTACCCTACAAGTGAGAAAAAGTAAACATCTGATGCTTTTTGTTCCAATATTTTAAAAGATACTAAAGAAAAAATTTAGAGCTCCTCTCACCATTGCTGCTCATCTGTCCCCTTCATTTGGCTTATGAACTGCCAGCAGAAGGTTTGGCAATGCAAATTTTTAGTGGCATGCAGCTGCACCACAGGTAGCTACAGAAACAAACAGGTAGAGTGCTTTTCACAGCAGCATTTCTGAAATTATTGAGATAAAAATATAGCAACACACGAATTCAGGCCCAGAACCCAAACAGCCTGTTCCCTCATTACGACTGTTATTCACATGAGCAGTCCTACAGACAGCGGGGAAAGTTCCCCTGTGTCCAGCTGCCCTTGGATCTCACTGCCCTCCATGGAATTAGCGGGCATGGGGCAAAGGGCCACCGAACACAGCCCTCATCCCTCTCTAGCACCGGCGCTAAACAATCCCCTTCACTGCTGCCTTCCCTAGCAAACACTTGGCAGAGCTGCACACGTGAAGCGTGACACCGTACATGCAATTTTGCTGTTGGGAAGAGGGAGCAAACCATTGGTGACAGATGGTAGTCGTGCTGCTTAATGCAGTGCTGGAAGACACTTAGTTACACACACTTAGGATACAGTGACGGAAACAGCATATGGACCCGAAGAGAAGAGACAGTAAGCTTGAAACTTGAAGCACTTCCTTTGAAATGGGCTTGTGCTACCAGAGACATTTACTAAAGGCAGAAACATTGTCCACACTGAGCCCTACTAATGGATTTGGTAATTTAGGGAACAGGAAAAAAAAAAGGAGGGAATTCTGACGCATGCTTCCAAGGCAAAAGTGTACAGGCAGTCTTCAGATTTTTCATGCTGCTCTACACTCCTGATACATCTCCTGAGCTATTTTTTAAATGTATGTACATCTTAAGGTCTAAGATCTAACATGAATAATAACTGAAATGATACATAATTAAACATTTTGCACATCAATGTGTGATATTGATGGTTTAAATATTTCATGACTAATATGTTCAGTTAGGTTTAAGCCAAGCTACTCAGTTATTTCTCCCTCACCTCCACTGCCCTACATCAGAGAGTATTGATATAGCTTTCACCACAAGTTGAAAAGATTTCAAATCTACTTCCTGGAAGGGTAGTTAAATAATTACTGTCATGCTAGAAAAAAAGAACACTCAGACCATAAAGTATAAGGGAAAGGCACCTCTCTCTACTAGCATGTAATCCACAACATCCTCTGTTGTGCTCAGTTTTCAAAGTATGAATGCTGGTGATAGAGCTCTTCATTTTCAGGACTAGTAGCCCAGGGTACCAGCCCCCAGAGCCCCTGGCCCTGTATCCTATATGTCATAAAACATGGTGCCTTCTGTAATGCTGGCATTTATTTGAACCCATTTACTGCACTCGGGTTAGTCATGTCAAGATCAAGGCCTCCAGCTTGAATAAATCACTGGTTCAGCGTGTTCCCTCTCTATTGCTCTGCTGGCTGGAGCTGAGTTACTAGATAGAGAATTGCTCCTTAGGCTCAGTGAGAGAGATCTTTATTTTTAGTGCTGGGGACGAGAGGATCTGTCCTTGCTGATGACTCATGTCTGAAGGTTGTTACATTTGCAGCCTGTCAGGGGATGTGCTACACATGAGGAGTAGGGGAAAAAAGTCCAGCGACAGCAAAACTCCTCTTCAGGTTGCCTGACTTTTTTAGTTCTATTCAATGAAACTTTTGCTAGCATTTCCTTCTAGCCTTTTTCTTTCTAATGCCACATTTTCCACTATCTTTAAACTTGCGGTGCACTTTGAGGCATCACTCTGAAATGCCTTTTGAACTATCATGTTTATTATACTTCAGTGTATCCAAAGGACTTCTCTTTAGTTCACAGAGGGAAGCATTTCCACTTTCCATTTTCCCAGTTTTCTCCTATAAAAGTGCCAGCCCCAAAACCATACTCAAGGGCTTCTCTTACTACCCTGTAGAATGCAGCCAGATGTGCAATAAAGATGTCACCCCTGTTACAGCACAGATGCTGAGGACCAAACCTCAACCTCACGTGCACCTCTACAACCCCCTTCAGAACCTCAGCATAAGGCAGAACGTTGGGAAGATAAAAGTGATACCTGAGAGACTTGATAAAGTAACAAAAGCCATTAAGAGTTAGTTCTGCAAAAGTTTATGTTCATGACTGGTATTCATAGTCAAACTACCAATCCCAGGGGTTTTGAAGGCATTTGAAGGAGGGAGGTTCCTGATTCCCTTGGACAACAGGATTGAGGAACTTAGTCCCCTGGTCAATAATTTTGTGTCGCCTGAAACACCCACAGGTTCAGTCCAAGAGCAAAGAAAACCACATCAGACAGCCATTCTTAGCACGAGTTAGGGAGATGTGTACATTCCGAAGGGATTAACGGGTCTGTGATCTGTTGCCAGAGCTGGTATCATACACACTGCACACTGTGCTGAGTGTGCTGTCCGGTGGTGACCATAAATATCTGTTGTAATAAGGGAGATACAGTCAGTTATACAGCTGGGATAGCAACAGAAGGGCACATTCACTGAAAAAAAATCAATTTTAATTAGGAAGACAATTATATTTTCTCCCAAAGGTTGCCAGGGTCTCAAGATTTATCTTTAAGGTGATGGAGAAGTAATCTTTTGCCATTCTATATCTACTGGATAGCACTGAACTGTGGAACTATTTCAGGTCCAAGGAAAGACCATGAGGTCCCTCAAGGTCTTATAACGAAAGGCAATAAAAATCACTGGCACATCATTAGCCTGTCCCCTGCAACAGCAGCTTATGATTACATCCTGTGATTTCTCCTAGCAAAGGTTTGTTCAGCTCATTCCCAAACTACACAGCAGTGACTGGGCCCACGCTGCTGCCTTCATCACCATCAACGGCTGAGCTTTGTGCAGGTAAATGACCCTGAGTTAGATACCATCTTCCTTAAAATAGGGACAAACTATACAAACTCTCACATGGAGACAGCTGCCTAGCCACTGAGAGTTCCTTTGGGACTTTGATTAAGGAAATTTGTTCTAGGAGCTGAGAAAAGGAACTACCCAGATATTTCTGAAGTGGCAGCTAATTTGTGCCAAGCCTTTCCCTTGTAATGAGGAAAAGTCAGCAGCTGAAATGGACAGAAAGTACTTGCTGAATGTTTCTGGATGTCCAGGCTTGTCTTTTCTCCACTGCCACTTCCTTGTTTTCTCTGCTCTGAGTTTCATCTCTCTGCTCCTCCATGATCCCTCACTTCACTTCTCAGACAAAATGTCAACAGCTACTAGAGCCCTGTGCCTCTTCAGATCATTCCCTCCGTCAGGGTAACCCCCTAGAGTAGCTCTGTCAGATTAATAAGGTAGCCTGCAAATAGCAGCCAGTCTCAATTTTCCTTCTCCTTCTTGACTACTTGGAAGTAAAATACCCTGTGTGTAACTACCCAAGCTGTACCAATGGATTCAGGACCACCTGCTACATTCTCCTCCTCGACCCTTTGCCAGCCAAGGTGTCACTCTGTGCCAGTGCCAGGACACGTGTGTCTCTGTCTGGTGAGTGTGTGTGCACACCACAGCCTTGGTGTGAGGTACTTTTGCATTATTGTGCCCTCTCTAATAAGAGAATGAATACAAATTCCAGGCAAACTTCTGAAAAACCGTAGTTGGCTAGAGATGCATCAGTCTACTTTGATGAACACCACCATTTGTAATAAAAAAGATGAGCACAGGATATTCCCAAGCACTACTGGAAAAAGATCTGTCAAACTATTGCCAACATTCACATCTTCCTCTTCTCTCTACAATGGATTTCTATGACAGACTTCAAACATGCTCTGCTCTGAAAACACCCCATTGATGTCAAGATGTCTTCAGCATATAAAATAAGCGCAGGGTACATAAGAGAGAGGCACAGCATGGCTCTGGAGTTTTGCATATTCTTGCAGCAGTGTTCTACTTTTTGAGATGTTGGAATTGCCAACGAGTGGCCCAAAGCTGCAGGACCTTCCAGGGCGATCAATCTATAATTTTTCCATGTCTTATTTTCTCTCTGAAATATATCCTGCTGTATATTGCCATGGTGATACTGCTGTGGTTTTGTTTCAAATTGTAGTCAAATCAAAGAGGAAAGCTTCTGAAACAATAAAATATTCCCACGGCTTTTTAACACCCCAGCAATTTTAAGCTGTGCAATGCATACTATTCTATATACTCATCTCCCAAAACAGTGAAAAACTTCTTGTCCAGCTGTCACAAATTTGATCCTGAAATGTGCAAACTATTAGCATTTCAAGAGGGCTGAAAGCTCCTTGCTTCCAGTGACACAGCTGTAGTGGCTCAGCACCCCAGAATCTGTGATTTGTGTTTATCAGAGCTCAAGGTCCAGCCCTGAACAGCATCACTGAGAACAGCACCTTTGACTAGTTTTAAACCTAACAGTCCTCCAAAACTACAGTGCAGCCATCAGAATAAACGCAGAACATACTAATATTGATAAAATATATACCAGGAATTAATATCACTGTAAATTTTAACGAGCTACATAACAAAGCTGAAGACAGACTAAAAATGGAGGATTTTTTTTTTTTCTATCTTGATCATCTTGGAGTGTCCAAAGTGGTGTGAAAGCCATGGAAGTAAACCCCTGGAGGGAACTCAGACTTCAGAGGGACATTTAGAGATTAATTTCAGTTGTAAATAAGAAACTTGCTTATTCTTTTCTGTAAAACACTAGAACAAGCCTTTTTTAAATAGTGTTTTATCACCATAAATTCTGGAAAGCTTTCTGATTAAATGCAATTGCATTCGGGGATGTTTTTATTATGTGATTTCAACAAACAAACTTGAGAGTAAAACTCAATTTATTTTCAGGAAGCAATGAGACAGGGTAAATTTAATAGGAACATATTGTTCCAGGCATGCTCTATGCCAGTCTGCAGACCTTGAGCAAAGCCAGCCATCTGAGAGCAGCAGGGGAGAGAATGAGAGAGACAGAGGGAGGTAAAGAATGAGAAGGAGGGGGAGGACAGCACACAGAAAGAGACAGATAAGAGAGGAAAGTTCCTGTCAGACTTTTCTGTGATGAGAGAGAGAGGAGTTGAACACTGTGGGAGAAAGAGATATGAGGGAGACTCTGAGCTGACTGTGTATAAAATAAAACCAGTACATACAGCACAAGTCCAAGACGTTTCCCAGCTTTCACAAAGTCAATGCAAAGACTCCTCTAATTTATCTGGTGGTGTTGCTCGAGCTGCCGGTAAATAAAAGCCAGTCCCTGTTCCTCTCTTCTCCCCTTCTTGACAACAGGAAGGGGCTGTGGAGCACAGAATGACATCATCTGATGCTCCCTAACCAAAGTCATCGGGTAACAGGGAGGGGGTTCCCTTGGAATTAAACAGGGGTTTGTTTTGACTGTGTGTGCTCCCCATGCCATGCTGGCACACCCCAGAGAAGCAGTGGGAATGGAGGTGGTGGGAAAGGAGTAGCACACCCAACCAATGATGTTTTCTAGAGCAGGTCGTAAGATATCAAGGTCTTTGAACAGCACAATCTCTTTCAAGAGCTTTTCAGCAAGTTCTAGTGAAAAGTAGAAAATAAAATCACCCCTAAGCCCTTTTAAGGGAGACACCAACTTGTAAAAGGAGCTCCAGTGCATCTGCTGACAAACCTGTTGCTGTTCTTTCGTCCTCCCTCCCTCCCTCCAGCTCCTGTCTCCTGCTCATTTTGTTTATCGAACCAGATTGTAAGAACTCTGCAGCAAAACCTGTGACATTGTATTTAAAAACATGCCATATGTGTGTTTGGTTTTAACAACACTGCTAATGAGAATGTTGAGCAGAAAGATTTCACCCCAATGATTCTCAAAACTTAGTTGAAATCCCTGGGATGCAGGATGTTCAGTCTGATACACAGACTTAGCTCTCACAGCATTTGCATATGTGAACTTAGGCAGATAATTTAAGCCTCAGATATGCTGTTTTTACTCGTACATTTTTTTATTATTTTTATTCTTCCAATTGTCCATTATTCCAATCGTCCAAATCAAACAGTTATCAAGGTGATAGGTTTCTCTTGCTCAGAAACTGTTTTGGTAAAAGGCTTGTACTAAATTCTAACTTCTTCTCATGATGGTGAAGATAACGAACTTTTATAAGTAGCAAATTTATAAATAATATAACCCTTTAAATATATATTTAACTGGAAGGGCCTTTAAATGCAGTTTTAGATTCCTTTGAAAATCCCTCCTTCAAGCAAGGAAACTTTCAAAGCAGAGCTGGTTCTCCATTAACACGTTCTCAGTTGCTATGTGGTTATCCTACGATGTGCAATGATTTATGAACACAGATAGGATTAACTCTGACCTTGTGAAAACCACCAACTTCCCTGTTCCTCTTCTCCTCACCTGAATAACTTACTGGACCCCTTAAACAAATTAAAGAAATAAGTAAGAGTGACTGGAAACACTGCTGGACTATTTAAGTAAGCCTCAGAGGACTCCAGTGGATAATTTATTCTTGTGAGAAACATAATGATCACCCAACAAGTTTGGTTAGGAAGGTGGTTTATCAGGCCACCTTGATATACTAGGGCAAAAAAATACACAGAACACCTCCTGATGATGGATTGCAAGATATATTAATACAGAAAAGGATTGAGATTTACTTTCAATAGCAGATTAAGGTGCTCCAATGCAGCCAAGACTAGTTCTTTTAAAACACAGGGACTGAATTTCTTCTAGATAAGGACTTAATTTTTATTGAAAACCTACCACCTTCAAACTGCTCGAAAGTTGAAGCACTATAAAACTGTCAAATAACACCATTATTAAAAGCTTTATTTGACAAATCTTCCACTGCTGGGATAACTTGTGTGTTTGCCTTCTCTCTCACATGAAATAAAATCATTCACTTATGCAAACTGCTGACAGGAACGGAAACAAATGGGGTTCTCAGCACAGGGTGAAACACACTATCCCTTTTCTGCAGCTTAATGGAAACCAGAGTTATTCATAAATCATAAGGCACTCAGACCTGAGAGCTGCTCTACTGCTGGTTGCACAGTACTTTGGGAAATGTTTGGGATGGACTCAGGAAGCTCTATATGGTGTTCTGGAGCAGCTGGTAATTTTTGCTGCTCAGGAGCAGGATCTGCATGAAACTGGTCAAGAGGAACAAGAGCAACTGAACAATGTCTGACAACCAAATGTAGGATTTATATTAACCTCATCATAAAGAAGTGTGAGTAGCTCTGCTAGAAGGTCTGATAGTTAGCCTTTTATCTGTGACCAGTGACCTTTAGCCAGCACTTGCTATTGATTCATAGATTTTTAGGCCAATAGGGACCTTTACACTTTTCTAGGCTGACCTCCAAATTAACATAAACTTGTGTGAGCTTTCTCTTATGAGCCTCACCTTAGAACAGTCTGGTATGAACAGCTGATGGATAAATACCTAATAATATACCCTCCACTTAGGGGGGACTGAGCTGCAAGTGGGTCACAAGCATTCTGCAAGATTCATCAGCTTCAAGCATCTTTCAAATACTCCCAAATATCAGGAGTCTTTGCATCTGGAAATGCCTGGGGAAGTTTCTTGTTGCTTACCTTTGAAATAAAGCCTTTAAATAAATAAAGAGCAACTTCACATTCCTAGCCAATCCTCCAGAAAAGCTGCAGGATGTGCCTTATTAGGCAAGTAGGCAAATTCCTTCCCCCAACACTACATTTTTCAGTACACACATTGCCATGGCAAAGAGAGTTGCCTCTTCTAGTGATTGATTTCATCATGCTTTTGAGTGTTGTATTGGGACAGCCCTGGATGGGATGTGGAAAATCCTGGTGATTGCTAAGGAGCCACGGCTAAATTTCTTGTGGTGCACAAATCTCTAAGCTGGGGCAGCGAGACAGGCACCCCAATGGGCTCTGGGGAGTCTCCAACCTCAACAGCCAAAGGCAGAGAGAGAGCAGAGGAAATAAAGACTTCCTCAGAACAGGCTCTACTTTGAATGGAATTTAATAGAGACTTTGAACTAGCAAAGTTAGAGAAACTAAACAAAATTAGTGTTCTCTGTTGCCACATAAAGACGAGGAAAACAGTTATCAATACAGGGTAGAGGGGGAGAGCTGAGCTGAATCACACTCGGAGAAGTGAGGCTTGAAGTCCAGCTGAGGCATTGCAAGAGCACAAAAACTCTAACACACCTTCTGTAATGAATTCTGTCAATCAGAGCAGAAAGTCCCACTCGAAGTTAATGGTCCCTGAATATTTTCCCCGTCTATTTTAAACTGTGAAGCCTGGACCACTCCTTGGAGATCTGAGAAACATTCTGCCTATCAAAAACATTACTGGGCACAAGTAATAAAACATTGGCAATAATAAAATTACATTTTCAGGACCCTGAAATAAACTAATGGCATCTCACAAACCTGTGATATGTTCTATTGCTGCATCACACACAGAGTCATTCTCATTGTTTAATACCTTGAGTTTTAAAACTTATAACTGTTTACTTTCTTACCAAATAATACGTCTTTGTTTTTTTCCTTCTATCCTTGTTCTGGTTCTGGCTGTATAGGATTAGCTGCAACTTCTATCAGCAATTGGTAATCTAAGTTTTCTTTTTGCTCTGCATTGCACCTCTAAATAAAAACTGAGTTGCTTTCCATTTGCTCCAGATTTAGTAGGTCCTGCAGTTTTGATAGTAAAAATTACATCTCAGCCCAGAAGGTATTTTTGGGTTTGATTAGAAGGGAAATGTGTGCATGCTTGTAAACACTACCCACCCAAGAAAGCTAGAGAGCTGGTGAGACACCCTACAGTGATCACAAAGCTTAATGCATGGTTATGGGCAGCTTAAACACACTTCAGTGTGGTGTTTCACGAAACAGCTACAATCCTGCTTTTCTCCTTTCTGACAACATAACAAGCTTTGGTTCCCCTAAGCTTCAAATCTCTTCCTCAGAATTGACTAACACAACTTCTGCTCCAGGAACAGAGCCAATGTAATACAAGTGATTACTTCCCTTTTAATACTGTTTATTAAGGATGCTGAGGCACAACTTAGGGGATGGACTTTCAGATTTTTAAGATTGATCAAAAAATGGGAACATCGCAAAAGTGAAAACTTAGGAGGTCTATCTCTCATCCAAATAAAAAACACATACAAATATGATTTTAAAAATTAAAATAACATTTGGAAGCACCAGATGAAATCGAGCCCTGTATGGCAGGTATTCTACTGTCTCTCAAATGGTGCACAAGTTACAGGGAAAATACGGAGGGTAAACTGATTGTGGGAAGGGAAGAAAGGAAGGAAAACTGAGATGCAAACACTGAAACAAGCAGTCAAAGACAAGGACAGTAAACCAAAGAGATCACAGATGTCCTTATCTCCACCATTATGAGTCATCCTGTTTCACAAACCATTGAATAAGTTGATGAAATTAACAGACTTTTAAAAAGGACACTGAACTTGTTGGCATAATATTCTCCAAATATTGCTTAGGAGAGAGTATTTTGCCTCAAATTACTAATAATTTTATATCTCTTCTGGAATGATTACAGCCTGTTCATTTTTTCCTTTGAAGCAGAGCTATCTGTTCTTGTCTCCTCTACTCCCTTGACACATTTTCACCTCAAGAAGTCCCTCAACTCTTACTTGTTTATTGCTACTTGACTGCAGCTTCACTTTTGACTGCAAGCCTGAAAGGATTTAACTTTCCTGTAAGTCAGTCCAGCCTTCTCTGAAAAACACCAAGAGTGGTGCCATCTGCCCAGTCAGTAATTTGAATTCTGGCATCCTCAGGAGCCCTCCTCAGGTGGGTGATCTTGTTCTGTGCGCTGGGGGGATGCTTTGGAAATACATGTGAGTGTGTGTGAGACAGAGAGAGACAGGGAAAGGGAAAGAAGGAATTAAAACCACATTCAAACATTAAACTCCATTATTTTAATGGACTTCTTCTCCTAAAGCTACAGATAAAACCAAACAATGATGATGGAGTAAATGAACGTGAAAGGGAGAAACTCTGTGCAATAAACTGTTCTTCACAGAAAGTCTTACTGCAGCAATGGAATATTTCATTTTTTTCATTTATTCCAGACCCATGAGCCCCAAATTCCTTTGACACTTTAGATGCTTGGTTTTCTACTCCTTGTTGACCTCAAATGAGCTCATCCAGAAGGCTAATCCTCTCTTTACCTTGCACATGTGCCTGTCCTGGGCTAAGATGCTACAGAAACCTCCTCCCTCCACCCCTGGAACAATCAGAGGGACCTCAGCAGGGACTGAGGCTTTCACCCCAGGACTTTCTCCTCAGCCTGGCTGCCTGCTGTCTATAAGGAGGCGAAATACACTGAGAATGTACAAGTCTCTTCTGGAGGAGCACAGGGATTGTGGCTGGGAGCCCTACCAGCTCGTTGAGGGATTTTGCCTGTGGTGCTCCAGTTCTTATTACTAGTTCTGTCAAGCTTGCACAGAGTATAGATTTTCTCAGCCTGATAACAGAGATAGAATGCTAATAGGTAAGAGGAGATGAGAAAATGTTAGAGTAGTAGCACTTTCAAGAAGTGCAAACTTAGCACAATTTACAACGAAGCTTCATGATGACTGACTGAAAATTCTTACTCAGATATAATATCATGTAAAAAGAAAAGCTTGTAATAGCTACAACATTTCTGGAATCCCTCTGCCAGATTTTGTCAGGTGTTGAATAACTTCAAATGGAAAAACAGGAAGAAAGATTTACAGGTAATCAGTGTTGCCAAAAGACGTGGACTACAACAGTTGAAATAGTGTAGCACAGATTCCAGACAAATCCTTTTCTCCTGAATAACATTACAATGGGTACCTCTAAAGAAACAGACTGAATATTGTTCAGTATGTGGAGAGCTGTATGTGTGAAACCACAGAAATTTGTTATAAAAAGCAAAAGGAATGGATGCTTTTCTGCTGGACCTGCACTTTGCACAGCTTCTGGATACCTCTGAAAACACACTCAACTTCCACTGCAGACCCAAAGTGCTCTGTGGGCTGTAACAGAACCCGGCACAAGGTGTCTGTGTAACCAGAAATTAATGTACAATGAGCATTTTAGCTCTAACAGCGTAAAAGCTTGAGGAACAATTCTGAAGTGACAGCTTCTCACCTCGGTGGGTCTGGCAAAAAGCACATCCCTGCAATGACAAAGGGTCAATCTTCACTTCTGCTGCATAACTGGGGGGGCCTCTGTCTGGAGTTGAAAGGTGACACAAATCCCAGCAATCAAAGGTTGAAACCTGCACACCAAAGGGAAAAATCTGGACCTTGGCAGGAGAGGATTAAGCTCTGAACAAGGAGTGTGCAAAGCTGTCCTTGCCCAGCTGCTACTCTGCAACATCCTCTGAAGGGATGGCAAAGCGGGGCCTGATGTTACAGAAAATACCCTTTAGCACACTCCCACCCTTTTGGTCCTGATTACAGCACAACTATCCTGAACCATGCTCTGATCCAGTTTTTTTCTAATAGAGAGCACAGAATCCCAATGCAAAGGAATAGAAAGAATGGCTACGACAAAGAAGAAAAAAAAAATTTTATTGTTCTGAGATTCTTATTTTCTGAGGTAGAGAAGGTAGAACATGCCAGTCATATTTCCATATCTATTTCCGATTTAAAAACAGACAATGTCTGTCGATGCAAACGTCTTATAAATATTTCTTTCTGTCAGCAGATACACAATATTGGTATTTCCTTTTTCTTATCTACCGAGTGCATGAATGCTATTTGTCAGTAATTTGCCTCTCAGCAGAAAAAGAAAGCAGCACCTACATACCAAAGAGTTGATAACACAAACTTGCACTTCTGGGTAAATGTCTTTACACAGACATATATTTACACAGACTTTATTTATACAGACTGAGCATCATATTGATCCAAGGAAATTCCAACAGATGTTGTACTTTATACATTATTTTTCATCACTAGGAAAGCACCAATAGAGAGCATCTTTTCCCTGATTCCCACCCTGCTTCTCCACTCAGGATTCCACTGTGTTGTTTCCCTGTCTACATTGCTCAGAGCCTAACACCTGGGTAATGGAAATGATACAAACCATTCCTGCAAGAGCCAATGCCTTTGGCTCTGGTGTTAGCAGCAACACCAGGAGCTCCACTGGACAAAAGCACTTATGGCTGCCACATTTTAAGCCCCTTGTCACCCACCCTCACAGCAGGCTGAATGGCTGTGGGTCTGCCAGCACTAACAGCCCATCTCCGAGAGCTCTCGCTGCTGCTGCCACTGGAACTGCCACATTGTTAACAAGGATAAGAGTTTTGAGGGCATGCACAGAATTTCACCGGCTAGATAAGGCTTCACCGAAGATTTTCTGCCCTTGTGTCCCCCCACATAAGGAAGAGATTGATTTTGAGAGAGAATGTCAACTGGTCGCGTTCTGTGCTGCGCGTGAGGATTTGAACCCAAGAACACTCCTGCCTTTGTGCTTGGACTGCTAAACTGCTACCAAAGAACAAAGAAAATGAATATGATGGAGGTACTCAGCAGGTCAGCAATATCTTTGAAGAGAGGGATTTAACTTAGACATTAATCAGTATATAATTGCTTACGTAGCATGCCTTTTCTTCACTATTAATGATTTAACATGATGATTTACCAAGGTGCTGAGAGAATGCCTGGATGGAGGGAGAAAAAGTACAGAAATATAGCCTGTGGTATTCCCTGCCAGAGAATGAATCTACCCATGCAGGAGTGTCAAATTGATAATGAAAGATAAAATGTATGGTGAGCCCAAGAGGGTACTTTACATATTGCAATGAATAATGCTGCTGCTCTCTCTGCCCATTA
This sequence comes from Atrichornis clamosus, assembly GCA_013400975.1. Taxonomy (NCBI): domain Eukaryota; kingdom Metazoa; phylum Chordata; class Aves; order Passeriformes; family Menuridae; genus Atrichornis; species Atrichornis clamosus. Next base: position 101,170 of record WBMZ01005549.1, read on the forward strand.
CACTGGATCAGCTTCTTGCAGACAGACAAAAAAAATATGGGGACTCCACTTCATTCACAGAAATTGTTTTTCACTCAGGATACCTTTTCCAATGAGCAATCTCTTATCTAGGCTTCTGCTACTGAAAACCATCCCCCTCCAAAAAAAAAAATCAAATGCCTGTTGAAAATAAGACTTGCATACACCAAGACGTCCTCGTCTAATATTAACATCAGAACCCTAATTATTGCCCTTCGTAGAAATTACTCTGTTGCTAGTTTAGCTGAATAATGTGATGAAAGAAATTTCTCATTTAAACAAGAAATTTTTTTCTGTTGAGACTATTTCAACCTCTAACAGTGGTTTTCAAGTGGTTTACTCTTGGGCATCTGAGGATTATTTGTAAGGAATCCATAAAAGCAAACCAAGAAACTCAAGTCTACTATCAATAGGTTTTTATTTCCTTACAGGAGTTTGGATCTCCAGACTACAGGGTTCTTAAAAACCATGTATCAAAAATGCTTGAAAGAAACTTTGATCTAGGAAAATATACACAAAATGTGCTGTTAAATCTGCTGGTAACTTAACAGTGGGATAGTTTGTTGTCATGTGAGATTAAGGCATGGGAACTATCAATTAGCATTCCAAAATTCTGTAGAAAGATTTAAAGATATATCATCTAATGAAAGTTGTGAGCAGAGAAATATTTTTAAGACTTTTCATTTGGATCAGAAAATTTTGTGTTCAGTTGGAACAGAACATTCTAAATTTCTGAAAATTTGCCCTCACTTGACCTTAGAATCATACTGAAAATAACAATGTTCAACAACAACTTGATTTTTTCTGTCACAAGCACCATGACACGCCATTCTTCCCCTTTACAGAAAGGGGAACAGGAACAATAACATTTTTGAATAACATTGTGACAGTGAAAGAGAATGAACTCCATTTTATATTTGCGTAGAATCAAATACAATTATACCGGTCACAAACTCTGTGCTCCCATAATGCACATCAAAATTAATTTTGGAATTGAGCGCACATATTTTGTGATTCACAACCTCAAAAAAACCTTGAAAACAATACAAAACAAAAACCCCCAAAACTACCGTTTACCATCCAAATAATTCTTCACATTTAGCCTCTAGTATAATCATACAGGCATCTGCATGAAAATGTGGTTCTATTTTTTATAACATTTTAGTCTCTACCGTCAAACTAGTGGATTGCACAGAAAAGCCACTATTTTCAAGCTCCTTTGTTTGCAAATTTGCATTCTATTTGCATTTATGGGTTAAGAACCACAAAATTCTAAAGTAAATGGGGCAGAATTGTTTATAATGAACTAAGCTGTTGTAACACCCTCCTGTAGGATGTTACTGTAGGAATTAATGGATCCAAAAATTGTGAGCATGAGGCAGTAGGTGTTTCATACCATCTCAATTATCCGTGGTCCAGTTTCTGATCAGTGGAGTGGTGCAAACTATGTGGGTTATTTTCTTCAAAGCCAATTAGCTTTTTGTTTCTAACAGTGGAATTATTCTAAGTACCCGCTACTGTGTTTACTGAATACAGTCTGAAGTCCCTAATCAACATATTCCAGTTGGGACTGAGGGACTTGATGCAGAAGAGCCTGTACTGCTGCATTGACCCGTGGAGGGGGAGGCCAGGGAGAGCAGGGTCCTCAGGAACACTGCAGGGTCGGAAACGTCCCACCAGGGAGATTAATGGGTACCAGAAGGGTGGCAGCTCGAATCAGGACAGTTACCTGGACAAAGCTGAGCTGAAAAGATCCCTAATTAGCCTTCAAGAAGTCTTTTCCCCTGAAACCTGTCACCTCAGCAGTCCAGTCTGGTGTAAACAAGGGGGATTCTCCTGTGGGCTGAGTCTCTTTCCAGACAAGTTGATGAGAAATAAATGGGGCCTCCTCTTCCACAAATGTGTGCAGCAGAACACACCAAATGCAAGCACCTCATGTTGGACTCCACAAGTTGCCAGAGCACAGGTGCTAAATCCCTGTTTGTAGTCAAGTCAGGCTGCACAAGACCAGCTCTATAAACTCCATGCAAACTTGGACACAAAGCCACAGGCCAGGTCTGGGTGCTGTCACCCTCTCCCAAGAGACAGAAAGAAGCCAGCTGCTAAAGGGAACAGATCACAGGCTTTCCTGAGGGTCTGGATGGCACCAGGCTCAGCTTTCACTGTTCCCTTGCACAGGCATTTACACTACTTAAAAGAAAGCAGAATTCTTGCCTGTGCAACAGTTGGTGCTGATACTTGCTACTCTTTCACTGATAAATGTGCAGCCCAGTTCAGCCAAAGTTAATCAAACTGGGCTAATAAATAAGAAGCCCATATGACCTGGGAGAGGTTCAGGGCTTATGGGCTTTTCTAGCAAGATGGAGTTGATGAGTTTATCTTTAGGTAAGAAATTACAGTGCTGGAAGTCACCCCCCACCACCTGAGAATGCTTGAACTACAAGTGCATCTGACAGTTAACTCTGGAAAAGACATGACACAGTGAATGAAAGCATCTGGCCAAGACGTGGCCCCTGGTGGCCCCTTCCTCTGTAAGACTTTCGTCTCAGAGATATGGGGGAAATGGAGAGGGAGAGAAAACTGGGTATAAAACTGCTGACACTTCACAGATGATATTTCTAACTTATGAAATACTAAAGCTCCTTTCTGCTAATACACTCTGCAGTGGTTAGCATTAGATCCACCTGGGACAATAGACAAAAAAGTATTAACATAGCTGCTTCTTATTCCATTCACACAATCTGTTTCCATTTTAAAAGCAATTTTGTAAATTTCTCACACTCCTTTTATTTAATCAATTGTGATGTAGAGTATTAATTTCTAAATTGCATGAATCTTAAGTATTTGAATATCCCTGTGGTCCTAAACCCTCTACATCAGTCCTGTGCATTTATCTTTGTTAGTAAATGACACAGTGCATAAAGAGTACAGTTAAAGAGTAGAAAGATCACAGCTGCTGTCGTATTAATATTTAGAGAGCAGATTTAATAAATACCATATCTCACTCTCTGTTATTATCTGCATTAGTGCTATCAGGTTTTAAGGGAATTCAGGAGATGGTTTCTTATCCATCAGGTTGTCAGAAGCAGACAAGAGGAAAATCAAATGTTCATTTACTCACATCTGGTGTTCCACAGGGATCCATGTTTAGACCCCTACTGTGTTTATCTGTATAAATGGTTTCTATCTATCATCTAAATCAGAAGAGTTTATGTGTAGAGCAAACAACATCAGATAAATATCCTTATCCACTAACTCGGTATAAAAGCACAAACCAAATGTACACAGCACATTGTAATTTCTGCTATTTACTGAGGTTATAAAACCCTCTTCCCTCTTCCACTTTTATATTTGCTTGAGGTTCATAACTTGATTTGCAACCAATTATTACTTTCCCCTTCTCCTCATGCCTTTTATCATTACACTGATGCATAGCTTCTCTTTCTCTTGTACCATACCAAGAAGCTAGAAAATCGGTTTTAAAAAGTGCTATAAATAGGCAATGCTGAATATAACATGAAAGAAAAGCAGATGTACCCCTGGAAATGAAATATTCAAACCAAGAGATATATTGCATCTTGCTCCAGGGAACCTGCCAGGGAGGACAGAGGGGCTGAGGCAGAAGCAGGGGACTGTGCAGTGCTCTTTGCTAATGCTGCCATTATTATTCTCCTCTCTCAGCTGATCTTTTTACGACAGCAGCTTCCTTCCCCAAGGAGGAGCCGGGAGATTTTTTTATGGGAAGAAAGGAGTAGACAGAGACCATAAGTAAATGGATCTTTGATATCAACAGCCATTTTGGCTTATGGGTTTTTTTACGTGAGTTACCTAAATTGTTTTATTTTTATGCAAATCCGGGTAATTAATGCATAAATATCGAGACCATGAACACCTGTCACTTCACTTCCCATCTTAAACAGCTCTATGGTACTGCTGCTGCTCTCTTCCCTGCAGGCAGCTCTATGAAGTGCGTGCCACAGCCATGTCCTTCTGCAAAGACACCCACGTGAAGGACATTTAGGTACTGTCCTGCTTCGAAATGCCGCCCTATAGCACAACGAGTCTTGCCCAACATTAATGCAAGACCCAGCTCTAATAGCAAAGTGAGTTCTATTTATACTCTCCCTACTCTTTAATCAAGCCAAATAATAGCCAAGAATATCCTGTTTCTTAAACACAAAACCCCACCTCACGTTGCTCTCTTTCTCTCTGCCCTCTGATTTCTATACATTAGACTCATTCCATGTGCTGCATTAACACAAGACCCTGGGTTTGGCTTCGACCAGCACAGTAGACACTAACCAGCTCTCTGAATAAGAGTTCCCTGCTGATTGTATCGTATCAGTTAAAATAATAAATGCATGATTCATTGTTTTCTGCAATCCTGGCAACACAGTCGTACATTCGTTTTAACATTCAATTATTAACAGGAGTGCTATTTTAAATGTCTCATCTGCCTTATTTAAATAGAAAATAATTATTAATCTCCGCCAATAAAATACATGTACACTAATCAGCAGTCTGTGGCTTTCTTGAATCTTGTTTTAAGAAGGATGTAGTTTGAAATAATTAAAAAGCAATAAAATTTAAGACTGCTATGGATAAGAGCTCTACATGTGCACATATTTTGCCCTGATTAATTCTGTGCAAATCTGAATAACTCCTCAACACTGGAGATATTCTTGATCTTTCCAAAATGATGCACAAATATCATTTGACCATCTATGGACAAAGACCTTTCAATCCACATGCTGTCAGTAACATTTTGCTACACATATATTTGATTACTATCCCGTTGGAAAGCATCACAAAATGAACAAATAAAATACAGAACACATGTTCATTAACATGCATAGGATGCGTAAAAAGAAAATGATGTTAATATGGCTTTCTCTCTGCAGATAGAATGAAGTAGAAAAAGTGTTTATCTCAGCAGAAGGATGTGTGGATGAATTAAAAAAATGACATATGGGTGAGGCTACTACCTGTAGCAAACTGAAAGGTGAAGACCCTGTGAAGGATGATGCAGGGGAAACAGAGCCCAGATCACAAATCTGTGCTAAGGAGACAGCATTTTATCTGCTTGTGCTTCAAGATGGCCTTAAGAATTGAAAATGTGTTTTACAAACATGTTTTGCAGAGTTTCTCAGCCAAGCTAACATGCCAAACCACAAAGTGATGTGCATTGGCATGGGCTTGCATTCCCATGATTTTACAGGGACAACTAAATCAATGCAATTATCTCAGGGGAAAGATATAAATTGTTCAATAATTAAGATAATCCTGCTTTTATCCTACCATTGTACCACTCACACAGTTTAAGACAGAATTTTAAAAACCAAAATTTGAGCTTCACTTAACTTCAAAATCCACACCTGTGCAGCAAAGCAACGCTACCAGGTCATTTATGTGAGCAACAGAGGCTCAGGGATGCAAATGACTTGACCAAGAGCCGTACACTAAAATTCAGTGCAGAAACCAGTGTCCAAAACATCAAATTTACGACTGGACTTGACTGTCCTGTTGTACCTACTTCCTTTTGTTCTCCCCTGCAAGGGAGCTCCAGTGAACTTTCCACTGAGGTGTTTTGTGTGTTGTCACTGGACTCAGGCACTGCCAAATAGCAGGAACGCTCCCAAAAGCATGAAGGCTGAGGCAGGCTTTTCTACTCTGCATCCATACAAGCACACACAAAGGTTCATTCCAAATATGCAGAATGCTCAAAAGCAATACAATTCCAACAGAGTATTTTGCCAGCTGAGATTTTGTCTAATTCAAAGATATACCATGCCTTCCGTATATCCTTTCTCTCTGATAGAGCTGGATAAACACGATGCTTAAAAGTCAGTTCCTGTTTAAAAGCAATGTACAGATAGCTTTAACTCTGAAGCCGCAGGAATTACCAAACTTATTAAACTCCCAGTTCTTGTATATTCCAGATGAGAATAAGAAGCATATAACAAGTACTTCCTGTGCACAATGATTTTTTACTATATATAAAATAAAAAAATCTGATGTCACCACACTAGTTTGCTTTCGACAGTGGGCATCTGTGTTGTATTGGTGTCCTTTCTCCAGTCATTTCTCACTGGTGTTTAGCTGGCCACACACTTCTTTGTTACACTCATAACAAGAGTGCCATGAAAATGGGTCTAGACTTTCTCATTTACAACACACCTTTCCAAAACCTGTTATGAAAAGCTCTGTTTTTCTTTCCAATCAATGGCATCAACAATTTCAAGGACACTGTAACAACAGTTAAAATAAATATGCATGAAGTATTAACTGGTGAAAAGGATCTGAGTTTAAAAAAAAGAAATTAAGATGAAATTACAGTTAACATCCAATTAAATACAAACAGTAGAGATGGTTCTTCAAGAAAATGAGAAGGAATTTATCACAGTAAAACACACAAATCTAAAGTGTTATTTAAAAGCAGAGCATAATAATGACTGCAGTCACAAATGGTTAGGTTTTATGCTATATATTTGATTGAACCAGTGTTTAGTGAGGTATGGATCATTGCTTTTATATAAGTGGCAAATTTTACTTGTATTTGAAGTTGCATCCCATTTTTTGGATTTCAGATGTATTTTACTACTGTTTTTCATGTTATGAAAAGCTATGCTCAACTTTACACTTTACAGCTTACACAATAGGTGTGGGATTAGTCCTGAATTCAGGTGTGTTTGGTACAGTGGCACTTCACACAAAACTTTTCAAGCAAACATTTCCAGTGTAAATAATGACAGTGAAATTTGCATTTCAATTCACTCTGTGCACTCAAACAAGCTCACTAAGGTCTATCTGTGGGCATATATGCAAAATATGTATTTTGAATTCCATGGCAATTTGCGGAAATCCCAGACTGCAAGTGTCACCTCGGTTCTTTCTAAGCCAGGCTTTAAGCAATGGCCAGACAGAAGCAAAGTGGGTACAGCTTTGCCGAGGGTTTCCTTCCCAGCCTAGACAGATGCAGACTTAGACACTTGTCGCTTAATCAAGAGAAGATGAAAAATTTTCCAGCAGTGTGAGTCAGGTTACAACATTTCCGAGCGCCCCTGGAGCTTCCCCCAGAGCACCTCAGAGCACCGGTGGTGAAGGCTCACCTGTCTCACTCAGCAGCCACAACAGCAGAGCAGTTTCACCTCCCGCAGCCTGGTTCAGGCGGGATGTGTCACCAAAAGCCATTCTGCCGGTGCTGGGGAGGGGCTGCAGGAGCCACAGCCAGCGACCCTCACACGGCTTCATCACAGTCCCCGCTTAAATCCACGCCGGGGGAAACCCGTGTGAGATGTTGCTCCTGAGGGGAAAAAGTGCGTTCCGGGGACCTTTTTCCAGGGACGTTTAATCCACCCCTTCATTGAGAGCTTTAAAATAAAGTTTTCTTCAGAGGCACATCAAATCATACATCAAGGAGGCAAACTGGCTTTGCAGCCCTGCACTAATCAAAAGAAAGGCTCGATGGTGAGCGCCATCCCTCATGCATTGATAAATTGGTTTCTCTCCTGTTTTCATTATGCAGTACTGGAGTTATGTTCATTGAAGTTAATGGGAGTATTTCCATGGACTTTAGTGTGTAGTGGGTCATATAATAAGTTCCTCCATACATTGTATGGCCCCCTCTGAGGGTCAGAGCAGCACTTACTCATTTTAAGCACTATTTTAAGATTTGATGGATGACTTAGCTCTGTTTTCCCAGTTTTCCAAGGACGCAAGGCAAAAACAAAGCTAAATACAAAATACTTCATGGCATCCTCCTTTTTTTTTCTTGGTTGGTTGTGCTGTTATTGGGGGAAAAATGAGCATTCTGTACAGCCAATAAATCATTTTGTCACCTTAATCTTTTATTGATCTCAATAAAAATTGTATTTTGTTTCTTAACAAAAATTCACCAAGAAGGACATCACATCCAGAGGTGTGTATAATGTAGGAAGTGCTCATCATTTAACATTCTTATTTATAGGACAAGATATGGATTTTTGTGGAAAAATCTTCAACTGTTTTTGTAAGGTGATGCATCATATTTTTAAAGATGTGCTTGACTAAAAGGCAGGTTGTTTACCAACTACACTAGAAGAAGTAATGTCTTATTGTGAGGTTTTATATAAAGAGATTACAAAAACATTTTTTCTGAAGCAGTAAATGTGGGGGAGTACAGGGCTTTCCCCCCTCTTCTGTCACTTCATGTTGGTACATCACAGTCATCTCATTTTGTTTCAGATGATCACAGTGGCTAATCTTAGGGGAAAAAAAGAAAAGAAGGGAAAAGCAATTGCTAAGGAAGCCCTGCACTTCCCCACAAGGATCACTTTGAAACAACACTCCCATGGCACACACAAGAAATGTAACACCTTGACTGTCTCCCATGCCAGCCCTTGCTTTCTGACCATCTCTGAGAATATAAAATCCCTGCTCGAGCAACAATCTGAGCTAACATCAGAAGCACACTGGTAAAGCAGGATGCCCTGTCTGCAGTTCAGCACAGGATGCACTCGGGACGAGATGGGAAGGGAGACCAGGAACATTTGCACAGTCACACAGCCAGTGATTGACTACAGACACTAGGAGCCACACCAATCTGACACTATCCTATGCCTCACCAGAGGTGAATTGCAATTGAGTCCATATATTCTTCACCACAATTGTTTGAAGAATCTTCAGGCCCTTCTCCTTTCTACACAGTCTGGCAGTACCTTTACTGAAGGCTTTAGTGCACCATAATTCTGTTTGTAACCAGAGTTAATATGTGCTTGTAATAATTGCTTAATGCATATTTCCCATTTTCACTGCACAGTAACACTAAATGAGGGCCAGAATCCTTTCCATTTCATTCACATAGCCTACAGGACTACACCCAAAACTGGCTCCAAGAACTGACTTGCAAAGCCTGCAATATATTCAGGCTGCCTTCCTGCCAAGAAAGGCAAAGCACAGGGAAAAGAGCTCTGCAATCCCTCTTTGCAAGGGAATTAAAAAATGTAGTCTGAAAAGTCGCCAGGACTCTTGGGCATAAACTTTCTATCCATCAAATCAAGTCAGAATCTGTACCAAGAGTCCCCTCAGTCTCTTACAGAAGGAAATTGCGTGGTCAGATAAGCATGTCCTTAACATCAAAGATTCATTGCTCGTAAAATTATCATCAGAACCATCTCTCACGTGAGACAATCCATTCTGCACAGCAATAGCTACACCTTTGATTTCCTGCAATTATGGGTACGTGCTGGTTTGGGAGGGTTTCAGTTCCAATATCTCAAACAGGCCACAGCAATGGGGTTTTTCAGCAAATACTTCTTGAGAGACTACCCTGCATATAGGATAATTTTTTTTTTATTTTAATGCTAGTTCCTAAACCATTTTTATAACGTACTGTCATTGCCAAAAGATTAACCTTAAGCTGCAACAAGGACTATTTCTTTTTCTTCAGACTCCTGAAATTCTCCAAATATTCATCTAGATATAGAGATGAAGATAGAAAACCCTCATGTTTTTCATGTTCTACTATTCAGTCTTCCCTGCTTCTTCATAGTCTGGGCACATACTGTCTTAAACTTTAGAGAAAAAGAAAGTTCCACCAGTGCCCACAATAAACCAGAAGGCATTTATTCCCTGCTCATTCCTATAAGAAGTGAAGCTGAAGAAACACTTTCTCTGTTATTTGTTTTTCAGGGTCAGAAATTCAAGGCACATTGCACAGGCTTCTTATACCATGGCTAGAGGTCAAATCTCGTAATACATGACTTGTCAGTATCTTTTAGCACAATTGATAGGACTGTGCTGCTGACTCTTGCATTCCAGACTGAGAAGAAAATGTCCAGAGCAACTGAGGTTATATGATGGATTTCGCGAAATATCACCAAGCCTCAAGAAGAAAGATGGTGTTGGAGGCTAAGAAAAAGGGCTGCACATCAGGCTTACAAAATGCCAGAGGTTTGATTGATGTTTGAAACTGGTCATTAACATCAGTGACTCCTGCCATCCACAAAAATCTCTACCTTGTTTAGAAGGAACTCGTATGTGCAGCAGAAGCATGGACAGACAGGTGCCCAATCCCACTTCAAATTAAAAAAAAAAAAAAGCCTTGCTCCTTTATTATGTTTTCTAAACATGTATAAAATACAAAGGTGAAATTCTGACCATCTTAAACTGCACCATTCTATCTACTTCTATAGACCCATAACAGTACAAAATGCTATTTATGAAGGGGCGGGAAGAGAGTCCAGAATTAGTCTAATTTTTCATAAATAAAATGAACTGATATGTTCTCTGTTATTATGGAAAATTGGCTTCCAGTAACTTGAATTGATCTCTCTGTAAACACTATATACTGAAGTGTTTCCAGAAGATCTTATGAAAAAGAAGGCAAATGTAATCAGCAGATGAGGCTACAGTTGGAAACAAGGACTGGGGAGGGAATCCAAGACTTAGTGCTAGGAAAAATTATAGCCATTATTTCTTATTTTGAACTCAGTTTCAATTAGCCAATGATAATAAAATCTTTTAAGGATTCTGAAAGCTTACTAAGGGCACACGAATACCCAAAAGCAGGTGTTCTTTCATTAACTCCTCCATCTATTTCCCTAGCCATCAGTGATGTAAATAAATCTCTCTCACACACACACACACTCTTCAACACAATCCTCCCCTCCCCTGCTTTTCTCCCAGTTCTGCTCAGGTTAGAGCAGTAGGGAGAATAGCAAATAATCATCAGGAAAAGGTGAAGCTACATGCACACGTACCCAACTTATTTTCTACAGGAAAAAAAAGGGTTTTAGAAAATTATGAGCAAAATATTAAGTAAACTACACAGGGTTATGGAGGATCATGCTCTTCCCTTTACCCCAGTGAAATCCTGGATTACCTTTACTTGCATGAGGACAGTACAATATTGATTAACAGGAAAGAAGAAGAAAATCAGTCAGCCCACACTGAACAGTCAGCAGGGAATGTTCCTCAATGTACCCTGCTTAGTTTCAAAACAAATCATCTTTTGGGTATAAAACAAAGTCTACTATGATATTCAATTACAGATTGGTATTAGCATTTCCTTTGTCCACATCCCTGCAAATTCCAGGAGAGAAGGCTAATTTTCATTTCTGCAACTTTCTTTTTATTATAATTCCCATTTAACACAACTTTTCAATAAATTACTTTTTCAGTAATTTATTCCATTATTCTTCAAGGACTCTAACTTTTCTCACAGATAATATTATCAGATATGATCACAGACGTGTCACATCCTGTCAGCATGAACTGATGAATGTAAGGAGATTTTACTTTTCATACCAGTATTTTTATATTTAAAAAACTTTAAAAAAATCCCCAGACATGGAATAGAGGCCACTTTTCCATTATATATACACAGTAGATAAGGAGTATAAATAAAAATATGTTTTAACTTTCCTATATTTAGATTTGTAAAGCAAAGATCTACAGAATTCTTCCTCATTTCACAAAAAGTTACATTACAACTTTTCTCATGTGATTTGAACGCGGTTTTCAACAAGCTAAATATGAAATGGGAGCAATGGGAAACAGGGCAAAATCCTGGAGCCAACTCAATCCCTGACAGGCAGTCAGCAGACTCACACTATATGGCAGAAACTGTTACAACACCAAAAATATGAAAACATCAAGGTCCAAAAAGCATCTGTTGTCCCACCTGATTTTGGTGTACAACTACTAGCACGACTTTGACAAAAATTAAGAGTACAACCTTTGTGGAGATCAATCTTTGTGTGGTTCTTTATGCCACGACAAAAGTTTTATCCCAAACTAATTTTTTTTATCATGGTTTTCCAACACAAGAAACTGAAATACTTCAGAGCAAAGTTCTTGTGCTTGGACAATTAGGAGAAAATACATATAATGCCTTTTTATAAGAACACAATTAAAGAGTAATCACATTTTTGTCGTGGCTGACAATTAGCAGCCCTCCTCCCCCAGAGACATAATAGAGCTATGTCATCATCATTACCAAAACCTTGAGCCCACTGAGGGAGTATTAGATCTATGCAGAAAAACAGGTTGGGAAAAATCCTGACTCGTCTGAAAACAATGGCAAAACTCCCATTTTCCCAGCTCTAATTAGCTATGGTTAAATTACAGTGAACATATAGTGAACTCAGCTACAGCTGATGAAAGAAGAAAAGCAGATCTTAATAGTCAATGATCCCTCCTGAGTGGTGACTCCAAAGAAGAAAGTTCAGAACACTTTTCTGAGGTAGCAACCCTCAGTCTTCCATTGTCTCCTCCAGAAAATCTGTTGGCTTCCATCCCCAATTAAAAATGATGGCATCAAGGTAATGGGAAGGAAACAGTTACACAACCAGGCAGCACATCAACAGGTGCTTATATAATAGTTTTTGTTGTGTGCATTTCTAACTCTCTTGTATGATGTCCTTATTTCCACCTTTGCTTGTTCACACAACAGGAGTTTTTATTTTGCATTTGCTGCGTTAGATCTTTATCTGTTATCTATAAAAACATACAAGTTCTCCTTGTGAGAGAATAAGTGAGCCCCTCTGGTGATGCTGGTGGCATTTAGCTGTTCCCCTTAGCCTGTGGGAAAGCCTTCTGCTGCAGAACCTTGTGTTACCCCTGTCCTCCACGACTCTGGGACCCCAAAAGCACGGCAGCCTCTTCTGCTCTGTCCCTCTAACTGATAAAAGAAGTGGCATCAGGCTGAGTCAAAGGGGACAGTCCAGCTCACTCCAGACTTCATCTTCCCTATTACTGGAGCAGGGATTCTGTTGGTGCACAGAAACAGGCTGGCACCACCTATCAGTGTCATAAATGCCTTGATAATGCCGGTATTTTATACTTTCAATATGCATGCTTTTAGTAGAGAAACCAAGAAGTAAAATCAGAATATCATATCATTGCCTTGTTCATCTCCAGAAGAGAAAAGGAAAAGTTGTTGAGATGTGCAGAAGAAACAAACAATATTAACGTTGAACAAGCATTGACACAAAACTCCTGGTGGATATGGTGGAAGCAGAATGAAAACCAGCACTGGTTACTGTGATAACAAAGAAGAGCACAGCAAGAGTAGTGAGAGTTCTGAAAACGTCCCTTTGTGTCATATCTCTCTGCTCTTTAGTTTGAAAAGGTTTTATTGAATTTACATTTTTATAGTTAGTTTTCCACATCCTCGAAGCACCAGACTCAAGAGATTTCTCATCTGTAACTGAGAATTCTGCTCCTGGTAACCTGCAAGAAGAAGATGCTGTGCTCATCCATCATTTTTTTGATAGAGATACATGCTGAGAAGATTTGATTATTCATCTCTCTGTTTTTAAATACATCAGCTAGTTAGCAGGGCCCACTGTTGTATCCAGCTGCAAGTCTAATAAGTTCTGGCACAGAAAGAGAAATAGATTGGGCCCAGCAGGACTTCTAAAGAGTCTGCTGTCTTGACAGTCCATCTGGGACAGGAATGACCTGGTCACGAGGATCAGACTGCACGTACAGCACCATATAAAACTGGAGGAATGCCACTTTGTGGAAGTGTGTTAAGCCCAGTCCTCAAATATTCCATTCTGTGTTGTCCAAGCAGATTTGGATGGTTGCCAAAAGAGGAGAGGCGCAAATTTTGGAGAGAAGCCAAAAGACAAGAGGCAATTGACCTAGCACTTTTCTGTTCTTTCCTGGGAATTGCAGAGCTACAACATGCCACAATTGCTTACAAATGTTAGGACTGTTTTCTCTACCTGTGCATTGTGTAAAGAGACTAATGTGCTTTGACCTACAATTTGCAAAGGGGTTACAACTATCATGGGAGAAGCAAAACGTAGTGCCTAGCTTCAGAAGTGTTCAGGTGGAAGAAATGGAAACAGCTGAATTTTATTGCTCTGTGCAAAAGAAGTGACACTCTTAAATCCTCGCTTGTACACAAACACAGCCAAGGCTAGCAGTATCAGAAAAATCTTGGCCTGATTAATGCACAATGTCCACAGTACCCACAGAGCACGCGGCCCCTGCCTCCAAATGGGGCTGTGTTTGCACGGCACCTGAAGGCCTTTGAGTTTTCCCTGAGCACATTCTTTTCTTGAGCCCCGACACAGATGGACTTGGAAAACAGGGGTGCCGAAACCTCTCGCTTTGGAAACAGGAATTTGGGTGTGTTACATCACCCAGCAGTGGACGTGGAGGCAGCTCAAGCTGCTGGTAAAAGGTGTGGAGCAGTGCAGGGAACACTGAACCAGTACAAGCAGCCCTGCAGCTGCACAGACACTGCTGCCCCAGCTATTTACCTGCAAGGATTTGTATTCATTTGATTCTGCCCTCAGCTATACCAATATATGGGTGCACCTTCACCGCCTTTTGTCCCAGCACTGTGCTCCAGGACCCCTCAGTCAGGAAGCATCACTTGGCAAAGCCTCCTTGGGCTGAGGAAGAGCTCAAACACACACAGTGTGCAGGGCAAGGATGTCTCACACAGAGTTAACAGCAAGCACGGGGCTTTCTCAAACCATTTGATTTTGTTGCCCTTTTATAAAATGCAAATTAAAAAAATTATGAAACAGTAGGCAATAAACCCTGAATTTTTAATACCAAGCAATCACTGAACCTTTGCACGTGAGTATGAAGGACTAAATAATCCCATTCTTTCTCATAGCACAGACCCAGGAGAATTTCTTTCTCTATATTGCTTTTATAACAGCTATCTATCTTAGTCTGGTCTTGTTGATATATTTTAAGGCTTTTAATTTGGAGGCTGTTATTTGCTCAGATGTTATCTTCAGCATATTAAGTACAGTAAGCTTTCATCAAGTCATACACTGGGCATCCGAGCTGGGGCAGAATTTCCTAGTTAAATACCCATGTACAACGGCAGAATAAATAAATAAAGAACACCTTCAAGGCCTCCAAGCACCTAGTAACAAAATCACTCTAACCTTACAATAATGCTCTGCTTACAGTCCTCCCAAAATGCAAGTCATTTGCTGGATCCCAAATGATATTTCGTTGATGGATTGCTGGTGATTTCTACATCAGAGCACCTTGGAGCCCTAGTGCTAAACCCCTGACAGCGTTAGCATAAAAGATTTACATTTATGTTATGAGGGCCACACAAGAATAATAATTTTAAAATACATTGCCTTGGCTGCTGGTGCACCATGGGAAATCTAAGAGCAGCAGGCAGCATTCCTGCGCTGTAATTACAAAATGGCAGCACGGGAGAGGCTTTGGAGACAAGGAACCAGAGACTGCAGCCATCTGCATGCCTTGGCGAATTGAAATTACAGTAATATATGAAGACATTACCTGAAAAGCCCAGCACCATTTAAATGATTTACTATTACGCCCCAGCAAGCTTTAATTTAAGGATAAAGTCATTCAGCAAGCTAATCTGATATAGGAAGCATTATTTCACACAGTTAAGTTAATTTACACTAGCTGATTGTTGTTGTTGCAGTTGGCATTATTATCTGCACAAACAGCCGATCGGCCCTGACAGAAGCAATATAGTGTTTAATACAGCGTCTTAATTCAGCAGGCCAGCTATCTGTGATAAAGGTTTGTTTATAAGCAATAATGGGGAGGAAAGTCATTTTGAGGCTGAGCTGATAACACTGATGAGAACTATGTGGGGGTTTTTCTGGTACGAAAACAAGCAGGAACCATCCACTCATTTGTCCACCTGTCTAATAACAGCAACGTCCCGACAGATTTCTCTTACATTGGTTTTGCTTTCCCACCCTAACAGCAGAGTAGATCTTTGGCACCACTTTCTGCATATATTTCCTTTGACAAACAACCATCACCATCACAGCACTATGAGAGCTCCTCTTCCCCAGTGACATACAGGCTTCAGAAAGACCTCCACAGCTAAACTCTCTGATGTGAGCTGGTTTTAAGAGCTCCTGCTACATCACAGAAAAGGCAAAACACACATGACACATTGTGCAGTCTTGGCTGGCCTTCCTCCAGCAGCTAATGGTGAGATGCACCATGAGACTCGTAGCTAAATAAGATAATCCCATGTTATAAGAAAAATCTGATGGAAAGGAATGCCAGGTGAGGCAGAGACAGACAGTGCCCCTGGTCCAGGGGTGGCTTTGTGCCTCCTTTGGAGCAGGGCTTGGATCAGGTTGGCCTCATCCCCATAGGACACAGGGAATCTTTCTGCCCACAGATAAAACTGAGGGAGAGTCAGAGAGCAGTGGTAGTTGTAAACACCTTTATTCATCAAGAACTGTAAAAGTGCCAACCAACAAACATCAGCATTATTTTTCCAAGAGAAAACAAGCAACAAATAAGAAGCTGTAAGATAATTACTTCCTGTAGCTTTCTGTTCCCCACCTGGTGAAATCACGTATTAATTCATAGATACCAAAAAGTTGCTGGAGGGAATTCCTTAACTTTGTTTTCCTCCTCCACGCAATATTTAAACTTCCAGGAACATGCTTCTTGAAATTGCCCCCTACCTTAAAACCTATTACCCAATAAAAGCATTTATCTGTTCATGAAGTCAGACTGAATATAACACAACTGTGACCACAAAAAGAAAAAAAACCTGCCCTGAATTGTAAACAGACTTTCGTCATATTTAGAGAGAAATAGGATATAATATTCTGTAATACTGGTTCAGGAGCTGTAACAACAAAAGGATGTTTGGAGACTTCAGCATAAAAAGTACCTTAAAACCAGATCATCAAAAGCAGTTAGAGGGCTCTGTACCATTTATAAGTCAAGCCCCGTTGAGTCAGAATCCCAAATACCTCTGAAGGCCTAAGTGTTCAGATGTTTCTGAATAGCACTTTTTCACTACAAAGCTTAAGCATATTTTTAAACAAGTGCTCTAATACCAATAATTGCAAGCCTGAGGTCAGCTCTTTTGCTGGTCTAACAGCACACTCCGAGTGTTTGAGTCCAGTGGGGTACCAGCAGTTTGCACCCGAGCCTCAGAGCAGAACACAAACAAACACGAGCACTGCTGCCCCCAGCCAGATCTTTGGGAAGCTCTTCTGGCTCCTAAGAGGATGGGTGCTCCTCGTTTCAGCTTCTCTGGGGCACAACAACCACTCCCAACAACTTACAACACAGAGCACCACACTGCAATGACCTTTGCGGTGCTCTGAGTGCAGAGTTGCAGCACCCGATGACAGCAAACAAGCCCTGCCCAGGTGTAACCCGGAGCACCCTCCACTGCGACCTGTGCACTGCGTTAACATTTACATTGCTGCAGAGCACCTGTCTCACCAGGCACTGGATCAAGTCACAAAATCCGGCTGCTCTTCCCATGGGAGCCAACAGGCCCGCACAGCTCCAGAGGAAGCAACAGCATCTCTCTCGTGGCCTCAATTTCCAGGGCTTTTTTTGTTACTGACAAAAGAACAAGTGTGGTAGAAATTCTTTTTGGTTGTCAAGTCTTAGACGCTCTGTGTTTTCCAAGCTTTTATTATGTAAGAATTACATTATTTAAAATCTCGTGGCGGAAGCTCACAGAACCTGCCCTCATTTCAGCCACTCCGCAATTAGTTTTAATCAGAAATTGGTGGAAAGCAGCATGAGAGCATACAAGAATAACACACAGGAAAGAAGAGTTTAAGGGATCTTTTCCATGTTTTATAGTAATAACTGGATTTTAATTACATGGGTTTTTTCTGTTTATTTGATTTCTTTCTTCATTTGTGTTGTTCCACCCATGTTTGTTTACAAAAGTATGTAAATGGTGCAAAATAATAATGAATACACAGTGTTTAAAAACATTCAGTTAGAGCTAAGTAGTTACTACGTTACAGTCCTTTTAACGACATTTTAAGGAGCTAGAACCTTGGCTGGTGTAAGAAGAGAATCACACCTGAAGATTACTTCCTATCCCAACACAATAAAGGCAGCTGAGCGTGTACCAGCCACTGTAGCACCTTAAGCAAGGAGTTAGACTTGACTCCTGTGCAGGTTTGCATTTCAGTACCAGAGTTCTAATGAGGAACAGTCTTTAAGAAAGAAATTATAATGGATAAAAGAGGGAGGATACAAGCTGCCCAGTTTTTGTGGTTTTACTTTCAACAGCACAGACACAGTCAGACATGCAGAAAATAAAAAGGAATAATGCAAATTAATTTGAAATTATTTGGATGAATTAGGCTTATGGTCTAATAACTGAACTATGCAGTCATATATGCATACCATATCCCAGTGTATGGGAATCTAAAGAAATGAGACTAAAAGCTGAAACATAATCAGATACTAAAGAATAAAAGGAAGGCAATGCACTTTCACAGATCATTCGGGGTAAGTTCAGGATAAGATGATAAAACAGCTGAAATGTGGCAAATGGAAAACAGATATCAAGAACACAGGCTGAATAAATTATTCATAATTAACTCACATACATGTTTTCCTGTTACAGTACTCCTTATAACGAATAAAAAGTCTTCCTTTTGTAACCATTACTTTAAAGTGGGGACTAATTTAATATATCACTGAAAGTCTATGACAAAAACATGGCTCCAGCCTTGCAGAGTTTGAGAGAGCTCATATCCAAACTACTCTTAAATACTTTATTCTATGAGTTGACTCACTACTCAGCATTAAACGTCTTTACTCCACTGTGACTGGGTAAGTTGCTCAATATCATTATTCCCGCTTCTAAACTGAATGGCACTGATAGTCCATCAATGTGGAATTTCATCCACATGGCAGCTAAATCTGGGAAAACATTTTGGGGTTCTTGCACGTCTCATGCAATTTCTATTTAAATATTAAAATACAAATACAGAGAGAGTACATGGAGGAACTCTACATCTATACACAGACTGGGAGCATTTTTAATTTCATAACTTATTCTATGGTTAGGGAGGTATGTCATTAAACTATTTTATTCCACCTAATAAAACTAGTAACATTTATTAACTGGGGGAAAATACTAATTGATTTTGTTCTCCTGGACACACGTACCTCCCAGCCATGTTTAACTGCCTAGGTAATTGTATAAAAATGTAGTGTACAGTTAGATAATGCATAGACTATGGAATTAATGGTTGAATTTCTCATGCTTGATGCCACATTTAGTAGGAGCCATCCTACTTCCTGCTCCTTTCCATTCCCGACTGGAACACCCTGTTGTGTACACCCACCCAGCCACACTCCCAGTGCCTTTGTTGACAGGACCAGGGAACAAAACACCAGGGAAGAAGCTTGTGGGTCCAGAAAAAGCCAGGGAGATTGGTTACCCATGACCATCACGAGCGAAACAGCCTCAGACAGCTTGGGAAATTAATTTGTTGCCAATTAAGATGGTATTGGATAGTGAGAAACAGGAACAAATAATAATAAAAAAAAAACCTTCCCCCAGATTTGGTTCTGGCTCAACTTCACTTTCTCACTCTGGACTCCTCCAGTTCATGCCCTGAGACCCTGGCTTCAGGTTTTTTCTTCTCACTTTTTGTCAATCTTTGTATTGTTAATGTTCTTGCTTTAAAAAATATTTGCACATTTTGTACTAGCTCACCTTCCTCTATTTTATGTTTACAGAATTGTTCTAAAACTACTTTTAAGGAGAAAAATCACCAAGAAGGAAACACAGAATTATGTGCTACATTATTAGATTAAGACATTCTTAGTCATATACAAGATCTTATTAAAATGGTGCAAATTACACGCATAATATTTCTCTCAATCATGCAGGACACTCAGTTATGCTACTTTTATGAGAAAGAGCACAGGAAAAAACCTTAAAGAAATTGCCTGATAAACTGAGAAGAATAAACACAAGATAGGATATTCATTTTAAAAAGCAGACATATGTTAGATTAAAAGTAACTATATGAGATTTCCCGCACAGGTTTGGGGTTTTTTTAAACAAAAACTAAGATAGCGTTCCTATTAAAAGCATACAAAGAAATGTCTCCTAAGCAAGCCTCAGCAGGGTAAAAATATTCGTACCATGACAGATGATAAGGTGGTACTTTAGATAAAGAGCCTTAAAAAATTTAGAAAAATCTGCAAGGTCTTATTGGACATTGATCTGTTATTAAATGGCATTTGATGGGGGTTTTGTTTTTTAGAGAAGGTGTAAAGTGCTGTAAAGTCTTGGACCAATGTCATGGCTAAAGCTGAAGCAGTCTATTAAATATTGAACAAGAAAACAAAATACCCAAAGGCTTTGCCATGGGACTGAAGTGGATTTGGGAGCAGCACTTCTCAGATCTGCATTCCAGCTTCCCCTGCAAAGACCCCCAGGTGATGGCATCTCATCAGTGCAGCCCTAAGGGTACCAGGCCATCCTCCATCAGTGTATCACAGGACAAAGATTTATCAGCTCTCCAGAACTCCCGATGAATCCCTTACTGTATCATGCCCATGTAAATCCAACCCTTTCAGCTCTAAGTCGCACATCCCCCCCATTAGGGTCATGGGTAAATCAGTAACTACAGAGTTATTCAGGGTTTTACAAGCAGAAAACTATCAACTGACTTAAATTTATGCCTTCAGTAAGAGGACAAATTATACTTTGAAAGATTGTTTCTGCAAACAGCACCTAAAGCTTCCAGCCTGGTGAAGAACAGACAGGTAGGAAGCAAAGCACCCAGACAACCCAGAGAAGCATGGCTGTAGAAGATAAGTTTATCAATTAAAAAAGGAGTTCAGTACATGTGCTTCAGATAACGCACCCCAGCCATTTCCTTGGGGGTGCAATACAGAGCAACTGCTGAAGATTCCATAAAGAATCATTAATGAGTAAGAATTTCTGCTACTGCCATTCCTGTCACCATCCTGGAAAGATTTATAAGGCAAAATTCTGTGAAATAATACAAATGGTAAGTTTTCGGTTAAATGCTTAAGAATTTCATTCATTTCTGTTAACTTTTCTTTCTTTTGCTAGTAAATACACACAGACATGAAACCCCTTCACCTCTGGACATGGATAAGAATGAGGCAGGGTTTGTAGGCAATATTACTTATTAGATCAATGGAAATAGCAAGGAAAGGACAGGTACGCCGTCAGGTGCACAGGCAAGGCACCTCAGCCAGTCTAATAAAAAGTACTGCCTCTCCCCTCAAACTCCATCTCACTCATATTCTTAAACCACCATGATTGCAAGAACAATACTGGTACACATGAAAGAGCACAGCGGCCTGGACGAATCAGATAAGAACCTCACCAACAAAATAACTTCTTCATTAAAACAAAACACATTTAAAATCGGATTCTGGTCTTCAGTGTTTCTTTAGGGCCTCTCTGACTGCATCACCAAGTAATGAATTCTAATTGGAAATATGCATTGACACCCCTAATTTGCGGCACATTAGAGGTGTGATTCTGTTTCCACATAATTTTTGTACGACAGTGAATCATCTTCAAAGTATACAGATATTTCTGGCTTATAAAGAACAGAATTAAATAAATATGTTTTTGTTCAATAGTTGATATACACTGGAGGTATCCAATAAGGGATATTAAAGGTCTTACCCCTGCTCCTGCCTCTTTCATACATTTCCTGTCTTTATTACCTAGTACTCAGATAGAAAAATTTGGATTAAATCATGCATGCACTGTGCAGATCCTCTTCATACTCAACTTTGTTGTCTTTCTATATTCTAAATCACATGCATCAAATCTTCACTCCTTCTCTTACACTTAATATGCAGCTCTGAAACTGCAGTTATACATCATTTTCATTTGTTGAAGAGTGATATATAATCTGGACTGAAATTAAATAATGTCATCCTGTGTTTAGTATTTATTGATACAAATTTAACCTGCTCATATTTCAACCTCCAATCTTCCACCGAATAATCTGTATTTAATTATGCATTCCACCTCTCTATTGACCTTTGAAAATATCCCTCATGACTACCAATCAAAAGTGATATAAATTAGAAATTCTTTTGAATCCTTATGCACTATTTATCATTCCACTCCCCAAATTAGTCAGCACTAGAAGTTTGTTCTCAAAACCTGCCTCCCTCATCCTAAAAACTCCAATTCCCCAGGCCTTAAAGTTCCCCAAAATTTCATCTAATCTTTAACATATCACTATCCATTTGGCAAAGATAAGATTAATGAATACATGAAGAAATCCAGAGTTTTGAAATGGCTAAAAGCAAGGAACATTTTGGGCATACCATTCTAACTAGTGTCAAATAAGTTTGTTTTTGGACAGAAGAAACTATAGTTGCACTTTCCCATATTAATTGCAACTTACTAGAAACATTTATTATTTGATGAATCAACTAAAAAAAGACATAAAGAGGAAATAAAATGGGCAGAATTCTAGTGGCATACAGTCCCTTTCACAATTTATTCAATTACTTAGTAAATAACTAACCTGCCATTCAAGTTGCAAAGGAATGTCTCTTATAGATACATGACTTTTAATTTACAACACAGCACATGAGAGTTCAAACTTAGAATCAACTCAAAAAATGGCAACTTAAAATGTTATTAGCACGTAGAAAAGAGCAACTATTTTGATAATTAATTTCCATGATCTTACCATGAAACTCGCTTTACCCTTCTGAAGCCCAAATATTCTGACTGCTCAGAGACAAAAGGTAAGTGCCTTGAGGGAGTGAAATCCATCTCCTCTAAACTTTTGCCTAATGCACATCCTGTGAGCGGATACATGGGTTCTGGCAGTGGTAACTCCCTGGGGGTTATTTCTCTCTGAGGTTAAGAGAGATAAAATCCAAATTTCAGCAGTTTCAGCAGCTGGAACTCTGTGCACATGCAAGGAACCGTCCCTGCTGCAGCCCCAGGACTGGAACAACTGATCCATGCACTGGACAAGTGACTAAACCACAGACGTGAACTCCAGGATACACAGGGCTTCTGTTCCAGCTCTTTTACCTGACAGTGGGCATAAAATATCTTCCAGCACTTTGAATAACTCTAAGACCTATATTGCAAATAATCAACTTCAGAACTTCAATGTGCCACAAAGACAAAAGCACAGCTTGGGGCATAGTTCACCTAAAAAGTTCCATAAAAAGAAGCCCAAGGATGTAATGAATGATTTTCACACAGTGGCAAAACAACACCAGTGGTCCCAGCAAAACAGGCTGCAGTCACTAATAATTAGATTAATTCCATCATTTCACAGAAAACTGCAGGTATGCACCTCAGAAACTTCTCAGAATTGCTTAAAAGCTCGGTGTCTGACACACTGGCATGTCAGACAACTTGTGAGCTCCAAAGACTACTCCCACTCCAGCTATAATAAGCCAAAGGAATTTTTCAGCCTCTAAAAGCAACTGGCAATAACTCTGCCATTTGGTTTAACAGCAGTGTATGAATGCAGGGCAATACACTGGAAACATACATCCATTTTACATGGACTTTACTGAATACTGTCCCCCCCCAAAAAATTAGGCTTCTTTCTGCATGGCTTTGTGTTCTAACAGTTCTACAGCTACATTTTTGTGATTGTTAGTAATCTTGGTCATTTTACATATGCCCTTGTACTGGTATATACAAGTTGGTACTAACATTTATGCTTGTCGTGCTCATAAAAAAATAATCATATTCACATACAACTCTTTGGTTAAGTGAAACAGTTCTTTAATACTCCTCACCCAAAACTACCTGAGCAACCTGGAGATATCGTGCCCATGGCATGGGGATTGGAATAGTAGAACTTTAAAAGTTCCTACTTAAACAACTTCATGATTTTATGATACTATAAACCATATTCTCCATTCCTGTGGTCACCCTCTAGGCCTTAAAAGCATTCTTTCATTTTAACACTCATCTTTTCTGAATACAGGGTACAAGTAGTTGTGCAATACTTTGCACATCTTCATACCAACCTCTTTCTAAGGATATTAGTTCTGCTTCCTCAGTTGACATGCACAATTCCAAAACTGCAATAACTGAATGTTACTGTGCTCATGCCTTCACATTAGCTCACACAACTTCCTTCAGCTCAGTCCATTGTCCACTGATGGTGCTGGAAGCCTTTATATTTGCGCACATAAATGCAGCTGTCTGTAAACCAGCCCTAATCCTGAACAAAGATTTCATGCTGTAGATCCCCTTTGCTGGACTCCCATTTGGTTTGGACAAGGATTATTACTGGAATAAATCACATTATGAAACACCACCCTTTACCTGACAATATAACCAAATTTTCCACCTTTCCTCCAGCACTTTGAGAGTGATTTCTGTCACTGCAGTTCAAATCTGCCTGCGGCACCCTGAGGTCCTCAGAAGCAGAGGCTGTTGATATTAGGTGAATGTACCTAATGCATTTAGTAGCAGTAAAGTAGTTAATTAATATTGCTAATACACTGAATATGCTATCCCCTTGGTGAATATTGAATAGTGAGGAAAAAACCCCAAAGCATAGTAGAAGTTATATAGGTAAAAGTTTTGATTTGGTTTATCTTTTGAGACAGTTTGATTAGATAGATTAAGTTTCTGTGCATCTCTCTAAAGACCACAGTAATAACCAGTGTCATGACTTTCAAATCCTTTGAACTGCAGAAGGGAATCAAACATAGTTGTCTTTTTATCCCAGCTTTTACTCTTTAGAATTCTAAAAGCTTGCTTTGCTCATCTGTCAAAGGGATGGCATTAAGGGGATCACTGTTGACAAGTGATAGTACAAATTATGCAACACAAATGACATTTCACTACCTCTCCTCTGATCTGCAATTCCCACTCTCAATCATTCCCTATTCTATGAAAATATTAAACCACAGATCCAACTGCAGAAAAAGTGATAGTGTAGGCGTCTCTTGATATCTTGCTACTGAACAAAAATATGTTCTGAAGCCCACACCTATAATTATGTTTGTGAAAGTGGGTTCCATCTAACGTCCCCCGGTTCCTGTGTGGATCTTGAAATATAAGTATACAGATGTCATGACAGGATCAGAACTATATGGTCTTTTCTAAGTAAATGTTAACAGTTCTGAAAGGTCTTGCATTAAATTCAATGGAAACCAACAGGCAAAATCATTAGGCTGTACTTTATCAGAGAGACTTCTCCTTAGGCAAGGAGAATCTGAAAAATTGGTGTCCTTCCAAGATGCCCCTTGACAAAGCCTTATCTCAGAGCCATACAACATCAGCTCCTGAGGAGTGTGCTTATATTCTTCCAAGGTTTAGGAGAGAACTTCAGTGACTGAAGAGGATTCTGAGAAATCAGGCTGCAGCACTCAAGCCACTCAGGTCAGAGCAATGGCAAGCAACCAGACTGCCAGGAGTGTGTCTGCGATGCTGGTGCTGAGGAGAGGAGCAAATCCAACAGCCAGGACACAGCCAGAACCAGCATGGCATCACACAATCCACACACATTGGCTGCATCACACTAGCTAGAAAAAAAATAGGTTTTCAAGTTTTGGTGCTGCATTCTTATCACTACAGTGAGACAATTTAGTCCTTAGACAAATCAGACTAAGAGAGGCTGAAAGAAAACCAGTTTTCAGACTGCCTCAGAGGAGGAGGACTGGAGGTGGTTTTCTTTCAGTAGATGAGATTATTCCCATCTCACTGACACGTGCTGATGTTCTTGGAACCTGTAATAATATAGATGGCAAAATAATTTTGAGAGTCACCTGAAGAGACTGCACAGGCACCACTAATGATATGGTTACCAAGAAAGTCTCCGCACACAGGCTTTGCAACCAGGACTTTTGATTAATCTTAGAGTCAACAGTAGCGAGGAGGTTCATCTTCAATACCTTCTCCTTTGGAGCAAAAAAAGTTGACCAAAACCAACACACAGGTGTTTTCAGAAGTGTACAAGTGACTCATGTTGGCGCCTGACCCCAAGACACAGCCAAAGCACAGAAACACTGAAATGAACGTGACGGTTGTATCATACATGAGAGAAGGAGAAATGGGATTGGAGATAGAAGTTTTGCCACAAGGCTGTATTTAGACTGAAGAAGAAAAACAAAAAAACCCAAATAAAATTGTGTTAATCTATTTTTGCCCAAAGCTGCAAAAATCTCTTGTGTCAAAAATCGTCCCTCTAAGTTACACTTGTTATTCCTGCTATATATTTTATTAACAGCTATTTATTAGCAGCCTTATTACTGGTGATATGCACAAGAATAGAGCAGTTTGCAAATGAACACAATGGGACTGCAAAGAGTACAAACCGTAGGAAATGTTACAAGCTATTTACTGGCTTAGTATAAATCTGCATATAGATTGAGGAAGTCAGTGGTAAAGCACCTTCAGGTGAGCCTCAAAAGACAGGATTCTGAAGGTACTTGAAAGCTTTCTGTGCACACAAAGGGCTACCACAAATGGAAGAAAACAGTTCAATTTGTCAAACATGTTTAGGCTTCTATTTATTTGAGAATTATGGTATGGTATGCCTTGGAAGAAAAGGAAATATAGACCTTGTCTTATTGCTACAGTGTAAGCCACTGGAGTTCTTTGTAAAGTAGGATTATACTGAGTTTAAGGATAAAAATCCCATATTCTAATGCGATTTAGGACATGCAACTCCCTATGCAAGTTTTCCCTACCTTGATCACTTTTTTAAAGCTGATTTTATTTCTGCTGAGTAAATTATCCAACAATCAGTCAGATTAGGGGGATAAAATGAAACTAGAGGGAAAGATTGATACATTAAGAGCATTAGAACCTAAAATCTTCAGTATAAATCCCAGTTTAGCTGAATGCTACCCCTTTTTAAAATTGATGCTATGGCCTGTAAGGATGCCTTCCCACCTGCTGATGGAAACCAGAGCTACTGTAGGGGAAATAAAGGGTGCTTCTATTTATTCTGCATAGCACAGTCAGTTCTTAAACATGCTTCATTCAATGTTTGTAGGAGTTTTCATTCAACTAAAACAGAATAGTTGAAGGCAAGCTAGAATTTTTTTGAAACCATGGCTCTAATTTATGTTTTAATCCAAGTAACATGACACTAACACGGTACATGACACTAACACGGCAAACCAGGACAATGATTTTTGAAAGTTAGGTTGCTATATAGGAAGACTATTTCCTTGTAATCAAGAAAAAATTGCTTAATTAATATAGGAATGTTCTACGGTTATGTGAAAGAGGACAGTCAACCACAATGAATTTAATTTTTGCTATCTATTGTATGATCTACACAAGGCCACTTCTCTTAAATATTTGCATCTCTAATTGAGAAGACAGTATTTCTCAGGCAGATATATTAAAATAAGTCCTAAGCTTCATCTGATCACTGAATTGTTATTATTCATGGGAGTTCTACTGTGTCACACATAATGTAATCTCAAGCTATATTAGTTAATGTAATTTTAGAGTGGTCTCCCCATATTGCTCCTCTCCTCTCCTCTCCCCTCATCCTATCCCTTTGTGAATATTGTCACCATGTTCAGCATGGATAAAATTGTCCTGTGGAATTTAGTATTTGACTAAATCAACCTTTTATGTCTTGGACTGTCTCTTAGCTGGGGCAGCGCGCCCTTAAGGGAATTATTCGTTACCAGGGCTGTCATTAAGGATTCTGAACCCTCTACAAGTCCACAGTAGGTGAACTTACAAAAGTCAATAAGCCTCTGAAGGGACCTTAAGCTGTGATATGAGTATTTAATCCTCTGTTTCTTTTGGAATCTTTACACAAAGTGCTCAGCAGCTGAATTCTGATAAAATGAAAAGGTAAACTCTAATTAGAACAATGCTCTTCAGGCTTTTACATTAAGATTGTCACAGCACTTTCAATACAAAAATCAATCCATGAGGGCCTATAACTCAGGCATGTAAAGGTTTCATGGACTTGACTGGGCTGGCAAGGTCTCTAGCACATTGTAAAGCACATTTTTAGCCAGGTTTCATACAGAAATAAGTCTTGTTAAAGAAAAGGCCACAACTGATACTGCACTGGCATGAGAGCTTGCCTAACCCACAAACTTTGGAATCTATTAATTATTTTCAACTAAGACAAAAAAAAGGTGCAATGAGAATGACTTTCCTGTGTTTTCCATGGATGTGGGTTGTTAGGCAGAGAAGGCACACAGCAAAACAGAGAGAAAAGCTGCAGGACACAGGTCACTCCACGGCTCAACAGCCAGAACCCAGTGATCCACTGAAGCTCACACCCTATGGACAGCAGTGCCAGACACAGAAGCACAAATGCAGAGAAGCTTGAATCACAGAAGCACTTGTTTCAGATAAATTTGTTTGTATAGAAAATCCCCCACAAAACTGGTGGAGAATAACAGTGGATTTGACTGTCTGGTGATATCTAGATAAAACTCGCTTTGCCAGGCAGATAATCTGCCTACAATGAGGGAGGAGTGAACTCTCAATTCTTATCTCTCTCAGACACTTATATTCTACTCTTTACTGGTGAATTAAGATTTTGGCAAAGTTCATTGCCCTAAAAACCAAAAATAATTTATCAGAAAATTTAGAATTTTTTTAAGTCAATTGTGCCTACACAGCTATTGATATATGAAAGAAACCAAAATAAAAATGAAATGCATCAAGACTATAAGACTTTGCTTAGAGGTCAGGGTCACACTTTTATTGAAGTTATCTGGGAGCTCTGAAACAGGACACGTGTGAAAATGAGATTCCTTTGTGCTGAATCTGTATAAAGTTAACATTCTAAAGTGTGAAGCTACTCAATAATACATACAACACATCCACAACAAAGGTAAATGACTTCCTGGCAATGCTTTTCATCTCAAGGCTAATTACAATGTCCCAAAAATCTTCTGCTGGAACTCACTAAAATTAATTCCTTCCTAAATCTATTTCCCTTTAGGACTAACTGCATATATGCTTTTCCAGGACTTTCAAAGTACTATAAACAAAGAACAGCTTTATCAGCAGAAAACCCCCCAGCAAATTAAGATCTAGATCCTTTCTCTTTTTCCATGTAGCTCTAGAGCTCTGAAAGTACCCTCTTTTTTTCTTTTTTAATGTATAACTTTATGTAATACTGTGCTGTTACAGTTGTTTTATAATTCAGTCTCCTGGGTAATTTGCTTTTCTTGTTTTGAACATGCAGGGAAAAATTTAAGAAATATTGATAATTACATTTAAGACCTGAGATCTCAGTGATTTGAGGACAAGTATAAAACAAAACAGGCTTGGTGTAAAAGTTTCAGAGAAAGAATTCTTAGGAGAAAAAAGATAATTGGAGAATAACAACATGGGTTTGAGCAAAAGAGGAAGGAAAGCAGATTAACTTTAGTGCTGTTTTACATCACATGTAATAAAAGTGAAGCATCACCCTGGAACAGTTAGCCTAAAAACATTAGGCCATTAAATTCCTTCTTGTTTCATCCCGACTCTCCTGTTGTCCTCTGGCTGCCCAACTGTGTTAAATAACATACTTCAAAGGAAAGTGTCAAGTGTTCAACAGCTGATTTTACTCCCAGAGGTGCTGAACTGGCAAAAGTGGAAACATGTGGATCAAATATAATTAACCAGAAAGGAAGGCTGGACTACCAGAGCATTTTAGAGTGAGAAAATAAAACAGTAATGAATAGGCCTGGAAGAGGAAGGTGAGCAGGAGCTAGGCTTCATTAGAAAAGCAAGGAATGGCAGGGATAACAAATCCACAGCTTCCTAATACACATTTAATTTGTGCAAATAAAATTATATTCCCATGCATAAAAGGAAATAGCACCATCCTTCTGCCTCTGGTTGTGAATAAGGTGTCGTGTCGTTCTCATTAAGGTCTCCAGGGCCATGCAGGCTGGGTAAGGATTTCTGCAGAGTCCTGCACAGCCATTCACAGGTTTCTCATGGGATTAACAAACTAGGTACCCGAATCAGCACTAGAGTCACCCACCATTAGTATAACCCACCTCCTTCATAAAGTGCCATCCCTGCACCTCAAGCCCACAAAAAAAAACCATCCAACCTAAACCAGATCTAATAATTCTGTTAGAGGAAACACAGCCACAGTCCTTTGGGCTGAGTATTGCCCCAAAGAAAACACCAGAAGCTTCAGGCAGAACTGGTGACACACCATATCAAAAGTTCCAGTGGGAAAAGCAGTTTTTACATGCCCCACATTTCATTGGACACAGATAAGATCATTACATATTTCTGTTGCAAAACGCTATTGATAGAGTGTCATAGAGCATTAGATTTCCTGTATCTTATTTATTATACATGTCCACATATTGTGATAATTGGGTTGAATAATATTTCATGCAGGCTAATGTGAAAATCATTTCTGATGAATATAAAATTACTTATTTTGATTCTGCAGGGGTTTGTTTTGTCAAAACTCATGTAGCATTTAGGAAACTAATAATTGTTCAATTGTGGAGCAGAAATGTAAAATTATCTTAACAGAAGTGCAGAGAATGAAAAGAACAATGGATCTGACCTCATTTGTTTGATTATTAATGGTGTTTCATCTAATTTACAAGGTCTAACCTTGTGTGATGCAAATGTAGAGTACAAATTTATCTTTTTATCTCACAGCCACTAATTAGTTATGCTATATATCACCCTATTTTTGCTCTAGTTAAGCAGTGGGACACAGAAATCTGCAGAAGAAAGCCTCCAAGAATCATTTCTATAAAACACCATAAGAGTAGAAAGACTGAGAAAAACTGTAAAGATTATTCAATATAATTTTATTACGTGGCACAGCTCTCAATCCTCAGCTAAGAAAAAAAAATCATTAAGAATTAGAAGTGAAACCTTTCTGAAAATGCTGTGATTTACTCAGAAGACTTTTGTTTCTCTCCTAAGACATCAAAGAGGTGCCAACCACAGGCAGAAAGTGGCCCTGTGTTCCATCAGTCAGTTATAGGAGCCCTTCAGACTGCACAGCATCGATGACATTGCATTTTGCACTTCAGACAAAATCATCACCTTTTCTAAAGACTAGAATAATTAGATCTCAGAGGTGAGAGCAGTGGAGCAAAGCTTTATATCTGGTACCCCACAGCAGTGGTAAAACAGTGCAGAATATGCAAGTTATAGAGGACTTAGGTGCACATCAAACACACAGGTGGATTTGCTGGGAGATGTGAACAGGAGCTGCATGCACTTCCCTGAGCTATGTGGGTTATATGCACAGCAAGGAGTCAGGGAGAGGGTGTTGGTTCCTCCCTCTGCCCCAGATTTTGTTGCATCAGACTTCAGATGTCTTTTTCACAACTCGGTTTCTCAGGAAGTTTTGCAAAGCAAAAATCCACACTTGCTCAGTTGAGGGATTTTGTTGGTCTGGTAGTGAAATTACCATAACAACAGAGCAGAGCACATGCTGGAGCCGGGCCAAGAGCCTCAATTTGGGTGGTTTCTGTAAGACATTGGCATATCAGCAGAAGAGAAAACACATCTCCACAAAACAATTAGGTAAAAATTAGAAAGTGATAAAACGGAAAATTAGTGTACTTAGGTAGAATTTAGGACTGAAGCTTTTCTCCTTCCCATTAATTCAGTGATGGATTATACCCCTGTGTCCTCAATACATTTGTTTTAATTAAAGAAAACTGAAGGATGGTCTGCGCTCATTCAATATTTTAGGTCAGCACCACTTCAGAATTCTGTGCAGGTATATATCCTACCCATCTCTTCCCTTATACTCTAATGAGGCCATATATCAGGGAAACGGGTGAAAAGCTCTAAATCTTTAGTTTTCAAACTGTTTTTTTTCTCCTTTTAGAGTTTTCCTTCTGAAAGGACTGCCCACCCTTACCCCCCGTTAACAACAAAGTCATCTTTCTTTTCACTCCTGTCTGACACCACCTAAAGACTCCAACAATGACAAGATGAGACTAACCAAGATTCTTTCTGCTCCTTATCCATTTGATCTTATCTTTCTGTTTGATGTTTCTGGAGTTCCTAGCACAACAGGACATTGGCCCATGACAGCAACTCCGAGACACAACTGTAATACAAATAAATAGGAAATGTTTAAGAATGTCTTCTTTTCAAGGAAAACTAAAAGGCTCCAAAATAACACAATTTTTCAAGTTTTACATTTATATATTCTCCTTAATTTTATTTTTCTTGTCCTCTGGCAAGTGCTTGTCCTCTTCTCAGTGCTGGAGTCTATCTGGGCTACTGTGGTTTGCTGCCAAGAGAGCTGTGAGCTGCTCCTTGTGGCTCCTGTTCTAAGGGAGGGCCAAGGGGAGCCAAACCCACCAACGCCACTGAGGACAAAAAGACTCTTAGTTGGTGACGACATACGGGAAAACACAAGAACCTGCTTCAAACACACTGTAACACCTGTTGGGTTTTGTAAGGCCACTTTGGGGTAACTGTCATTATCACTATAGCTTTCGTTAAGTTTGTGCTAAATTGATTTCCCTTCGCACCATGCCATTGTCATTTATTTACACGATGCCACTGCACACACAAAGCGGGGGTGCTGGAGGGGCTTCTGAACATGTGGAACTGTGCAGAGCTCTCAGGAGCATGCCAGAGGTGGGAGAGTAAGAGGGAATGAAGAGGTGATGTACAGCCTGAAATCCTACAGCCAGAGCACCAAACACCTGCTCAAGTATCACAGCCATGTGAGAAAGAAGACAGGCTGCCAACTGAAGCAGACAAGTTTCTTCACAGAGAAAAATGCCAAAAAATAAGAGGATTTTCAAGAGCAAGGTATCTGTGGGGGAAAAAAAAAAGAAAGCTCACTAAAAACACCCATCTTGATGAAAAAAATACCCAACCAAACCAACAAACTCCAACGAAGTCACAAAACATCCTTTGCATCACGTTTTGTTCCCTGGCACTGTGTGTATCAACTCCAGAGCCATTTCCTGGCAAAGGACTTCCACAGCTGCTTAGAATTTTCCTCACTGTAACAAGGACAGCCTTCAGCCTGCAGGGGAACATCTGAGATATTTTACAGTAAAAAAAAAAATCCAGCAATATCAGCAGATCAATACTTTGGTATTCAGCAAAATTCTATTTCACTTTTTCCCCTTTTCTCTTCCAGCTCTGTTGGCCAGCATGTTCTGGCTTTTCTCTTCCTGACTAGAAAACCACAGAATTCTCTATTTTGAAGTCTGAATTTTTTTTTTTCAGATATCCAAGAGCCTCACCTTCATATTACAAATGCATAGAACAAGATTATCTTTATTTTTGGTTACTTTGCCAATTATTTCATTCTTATCCTGCCAGGCATGCTCTCTCTTGCTCCTTTTCAGCCTATTTCACTCCTCCCTCAATGAACAAGTTATCAGTGCACTTGTGTTCTGCTCATCCACGAGGATGATCCTTTTCCCTTGAAGAAAACAATTCTCTTTTCCTCTGTAAGGGCCCACCAAACACCAACCACACAAACACAACCAACCATTAACTCAATTAAGGGAGAGTGGGGATAACACACAGCTCTGTAACACAGCTCAGCAGGAGCTTGCTAGCCCTTCTGCTTCTGAAATAATCACCTCGCATCTGTCCTTCCACAAAAAGGTGCGTAGATTTCTTTTATTTTACCCATCTGTTCAGACACACCATGATCTAGACAGAATTTCTTAGCATCAGGTCATGTATCTTCATATGACTTCGTGCCATGCAATAATTCTAACTGGATTCTTCTCCATGCTACTGCTCTTGGATGCTTTAGCCACTGAGCTTCATTTTGCTTGCCCTTCACAAAAACCCACACAACAAGAACAGAAGAAGGTCAGCAGATAAAAGGAAAATGAACAGAGATGCAGAAAAACACCTGTTTATGAGACAGAGCTTACAGAGACAGTTACAATAAGCAGCAGCATTGGGAAGGTTATCAGAATATACCTACTCATCTTGTAGCATTATGGAAGAGGTTAAAAAAATCTGACAGGAGCAAAATATTGACACTTACTGAACAAACTTTTGTTCATAATTGTCTAAATGGACTCTAATGTTTTGATCAAAATAATTTAAACACATTAAACCCCAGGCAAAAATTAAAATACTTAAGGAAAGGAAACTTTCAGCTAATTTTGACAGGCTCTTTAATCACAATGGTGCTCATTTAGAAAGCTCTATTTATAATGGTGCACATTTCCAAACAAGAGCCCTGCAGACCAGGGTATTTTGTAGCACTCTGCTGTGGTACCCCAGTTCACTGTTAGCACTTCATTTTAAAGTTTAGGTCAAGGTTCCGTGTTTTTATTTCAAGGTCTTTGCCAAAACGTGTACAACATAGTGCTGCTCAGCCATGTTTATTTGTGTTTATTATCTTAATTATTTTTGCCAGAAAGACTGACAATTACGCATTTGCAGATGTAGTAGATCAAAGCTCCCAAACACTCTGGTGTTTGCTCTGGGTTTATTACTCCCTGATACTTTTGCTATCAGTAGAATTTGCTTGTTTACCATTGCTATCTCTATTTAGATCACTTATTTAGACGAGAAAGAGTGAGAAGTCGCACTGCTGACTCCTGGGGGTTCCCATTTGTTATCTCCCCCTAAATGAACAGCAGCTACATTACTCCTGTTTGCTATTTTAAGCCAAAGCCCCACTCACACCCGTGTTCTCACGTACACTTTACAGAGATTTGAGTTTAAGAGAGATTAAGCTGTGCTTGCTCCAAAATTCAGCAGAGGGGTAAAAGGTTTCCAGAGGAAAGATTAATGCTAAATTCTGGGCCAATGACAGGGAGAAGCATGTGGGTTTTACAAGTTGGAAGTGGGGTCATTATACTGCTAGTAAAGAAAGGGAAAAAAAGAAAAAAGAAAAAAAAAAGAAAAAAGTCAGCTTAGGAATTTTGCTGTGAAAGTTCTCTTGCAGACCTGTGTCATCCTCAGCGCAGAGACAAATTTAGAGACAAAGTTAAAGCAAGAAAGTAATTTTATTTGGAGTCCAGGTACAGTTCCAGGGAAATGAGCATGAATTACCTGTAATGTTTCAATCTCTTTATAGAGGTTGTCTTTGTTTCTCTTTAAAGGAAGTAGTTAATTGTACAGGCAAGTTAATAAAGCTGGATTCATATAGATTTCTATTTTGTTATGGGATTAGATTGAACTTTAATACAGTGTAAACTCTGAAACTTTGGTGGAAATCTTGCTATGGGAGGAGAAGGGGAATTCAATTCTAGCTGCTGTTTTCAAGTAAGCATGTTTAAACTATAGATTCTGCATCAGATTTGGCTGAAATAGGCTGATACACTCAGAACGCAACATCATCATAACAGATAGAAATCATGATTAGATGAGACAGTTCCTAAAGAAACAAACTCTTTGAAATTAAAAGAATTAAGCAGCAATGCAACAAAACATTATGAAATCGAAGTTACAGCTTTGGTCATGAGTCAACCCACCCTCTCAAAAAGCTTAAGGTTTGTTTTTTCATGCTGACTGGATTAACTCACATCAATTGAGGACATCCTACCCAGAGCTGACTTTAAAATCTCCAGCTGAAACCCCGAAACTGTAGTCTGGATAAAGGACACTTGGCATTTTCTCATGATGAGCATAATTCTACTTGTCCATCAACTGATTTTAAACTGAAGCTTACCATCTGTGTGGAGCAGACTTGTAGGAATTACATTTACCTTGTCTTCAGAAAATCACATCATCCTATTACTTTCAAATCATAAAATGCTATTTATATGTAGATTTCATGGTAGATCAGGAAAGGGCAAATAACTTACTGTTTACTATTTTTTGTGGTTTGCAATCCCAGATCAACCTATTTATGTTATGCTTAGTATGGCCAGGCCCAAAGGGGTTTTTTTTTAATTTGTTTTAATAGCAAAAATCTCTAACACTGAATTTTGCTCTTCTAAATTTAGAATTTCAGAGAACTAGGAAAAAACCCCTCTGTTTGAACAGAACTGGACTCACTGTACCCTTAATCGAAACAGAGTCAGTGAAACTGTGCATTGAGCACTGCACTTCTTTGAGTGGCACATGGCATCCAGGTGTGCAGCGAGCGGGCAAGCACAGCAGTCTACAAAACAGCCTCACTGAACAAAGGAGAATCCCCACAATTAGTGTTCACTATTTTTCATTCACATCCCCA
Organism: Atrichornis clamosus; assembly: GCA_013400975.1. Classification (NCBI taxonomy): domain Eukaryota; kingdom Metazoa; phylum Chordata; class Aves; order Passeriformes; family Menuridae; genus Atrichornis; species Atrichornis clamosus. The sequence continues at coordinate 137,031 of WBMZ01005549.1, forward strand.
AGGGCCTCTGCCAGGGAGGCAGGTCCTGGCTCACACGGCCCTCTGTTTTGCCTGTGAATGTGGAAAATCGTTACCTTCACTGGAACAAGAGAAATAAATAACACACAGGACTGGCACAAACGGCTTAGAAGGAAGCACTGATGTCCAACTTGGCCTCCATCTTCAGTGCAAAGAAGCAATTTGCTTTTCAGCTCTCAAATATATTACCTTGACCCATCTCCTGTCACGAGAACTCTTTTTGCCACTGAGGAAAGCAGAGTAGTAAAAAATCCTTATTTGGGATGGCTCTGTGGCAAAGGGCAAATCTCACCACTAGCACTAATACCACACAATTTTCTGTATCAAAAAATGCTGCCTTTTCCTTTACATAGCTCTTCTCAGCCTCTATATTTTTCATATCAAGGATTATCTCAGCCCTTTGTATTTTTATGGAAAAACATTACATTGAAACAAGGATCATGTAGACCTACAACATCCTCTCTCTTCTGTGCCTTTGCTTAATCACACCAAAGACCTGCACACAGTTCTTGTCTGTGACAGTCCTGGACTTTTCAAAAAGTCTTTCAGCAACCTAAACAACCATGACCTTCTTTGTAAAACCTGATAATTGTTCTCAAGATGTTTTTAAAGCACACAGAATCTTAGGACACTGAACATCTCTTGCACACCAGAAGCATTGTAAATATTATAAAACACTAAGTGGTACTTGGGATATACAAAGTGTAAAACTTAAACCCTCAGGACACAAGGTCCCTGGTGCATCTTACAGACGTTTTCCAACTTTGTTAGTGTTTAGAGAACCACAGCTCAACTGTAGGGCATTAACATTTACATACATCCAGATGTTCTCCTCTGATCTTTGTTTAAAGACTGTCCCATCCTCACAGTGCAGTCATGCTGTATGACAAGGACTACCCCAGCATTTGAAACCAAATGCGGAAACTCATTCTTTTCCAAAAATCTTCAAAACATCGTAGGAAAATACTGTGGGGTCTCCCTAAGGGAAGCGATTGTCCTGAAGCTAGGGTTGACAAATCTCTACCTCTAGTTAGAGGCAAAAAGTAAATTGATAAGTTCTATCCCAAGAGGCACATGTACTGTGGTTAAGATTTTTCTTTTCCTTTTTTTCCTCTGTGGGTAAAATAGACGAAGAGATGCGTGGCCTGCATTGGCAGCTACAAAGCTTCCAGGCAGCAAGTCACTGGAACAAGGAGAAAAGGCTCTGCCTCAAAACTTCTTATGGCAAGAAGGAGCACTGCAAGCTGACTGCAGTGTTTTCCACAGCATATCACGACTGACTTGAAATCATTACCGAAAGCCACGCCACTCCTATTGACTTTGCAATAACTCCATGCCTCAGCGCTGGTGCGGTGGCAGCCGGGATCGACAAGGAGCAGCTAAAACTGGCTCTGGGCTTTTGTATCTATTGGTCTTTGTTAATTGCATTTCTACTTTCTTTATCACATTTGCTTCTCAACACTCAGCAGTGCAGAGGATGCTGACAGGGCAAGTAAGTTTTGTCCTAAGTTCACAAAGAAGTCTCTACAAATTAGACTCCGGGCTCGGTGCCGCATTATGCAGCAGCTACTCTCACCATGGGAGCAGGAAAACAAAGCAGTGCCACTCTTGGCAAGGTTCCTAAGTATGCAGGAAGGAGAGACAACAAATGCCTCCGGGGACACACTGATATATGGAGTTAACTAGCACCTGAAAAGCCCAGCACCTGTGATCCTCCCACTGCTAGCAGCAGAGCTGTGTTGACTCACAGTGCTTTACACAGACACACAGGGATTCATCTCACCTAATCTGAGGTGCTTACAAAGTAGACATTGACATCTCAGTTAGTTATCCCTGTATAACCAGTGGAAGACAACTGACACTTTTACTACGGGATGGATCATCTTGTCCAAAGAGGGACATCTAAAACAGGTCAGAGGAATCACAGCCAGGAGCAATGATTTCTCTCCATTTCCTATAAAGAACTCTGGATGAGAAGATGCCTTGAGAGGTGTAAGGGCTTTTCAGACAATGAAGTAGAAAATGAAACTCAAGATGTCAAGCCTATTTATGTCAGTAACTAAATTAGACTATTTTCCATTCACCACAGGGTATGGAACAGCAAAATCATATATGATTTTCTTTATCACGTTACCTAAGCTTGTCATTCTGCAATTTCTTTGTGACACACAAACACACCAGTCACAGAGCAGAGCACAGCTCCCTGGCTTCACACTGTTAGCTCAGAGAAAAAGAAAAAACCTCCATTCCATATCTCACTCACTCCTTTTTCATGCTCCTGTTCATACACAGCTACAATAACTATCCATGTGTAAAAGAATATGGGAAAACTGCTCTTACAGATCACAATGCCTGACTGCCAAGAATAGAGTACATCTGTGACTGCTTTGAGGTGGATGCATGCTTCTATTTTTCAACTTTCCTATCAAATATAAAGCTTTTCACAAAAGCATAGCTCCTCTCTTTTAGCAGAAATTCATCGTTTGAATCTCCACTGCCGTAGCCTTGGTGGGGTTGTTCCCACCTGTGCTGGCCACAAGGCACCTTCTCACCTGCACAGCTGGACACGAGCACCTGAGCTGGCAGAGGCAGCACCCCCAGGGCTCTGAAATTGTATTTCAATAGATACTGTCTCCTCTAAATTGGATCAAATTTGTTTCTACTGAAAAGTGCATCACTTCCTAACTAGCCTGACACCTGAACAGACTGTTCAATAAAGTCTCTTAGGGGAAGAATTCTGTGTTATGTCTTATATCACCAAGAGCATTTCTGGGTGTATCGAAGATGTGGTGTTCTCTGATCTTATCAGTTAAATAAGAAAATAAGGGGAAGAATGGTATTTCTAATAGTGCAGCAGGCTCCAGAACCACAGTGGAATACTATATCCGGGATTAATTCAGATGCTGATTCTGCTCTTCCCTCTCTCAAAAATCTGATTGCTCAGTTTTGTGGTGGCAGGGAAGGATTATTGGTGCAATTTTCTGTCTTTTGGAAAGGGTTACATGTAATAAAAGTGTTTTGTCAGGGATGAGTTTTGCAGGTAGATATGGGAAAAGCAAGCAACAAGAGAATCACTGCTTTTGTTTAGACAAGGAACACTGTACCCTGGGCAAGACGAAATGTTGCAGTCATCCACTGGGACTCCAGGAGACCGTGGTGCTAATGTAACATCTCTGCCTCTCTTAGACCTGGCAATCATTACCATGACTATAATGCACAGATAGGCACGTGGCACTACAAGGACCCTAGCACATGTGCACGTAGATTTTTATAAAGCTTTGTTTCAGAGAGGGAAAACTGACCCTTCACACCAACCATGTGTCACAGTTCATCCAGATGTCCCCTTACTCCCAAACCCATAAGTCCTCAGAAGACAGCACAGGAAGAAAGACTAAAGGACCGGGGTGCATCATTTAATTACAATTCAGTGCCTGAGCTCTGCTGTTTTCATATTCCTAGCCTGCAACAGAAAACACCTCCAAATGCATTAACTGAAATGAATCAGTAGGACTTAAGTTGTTCTTTCTCGTGCTTGTGAGACAGGAGAAGTACCACAGCTCAGGTGCTGTGCAATAACCAACAAGGGTTTGGGTATCTGGGCACACAGTGAGTAGGTGAGTGGTAAGGACAAACACCCCTTGCTGCCCGAGGTGGAGTGGTGGCTGCAGCCTGCCTTAGTGCCCAAAACAGGATCAGGGCCCAGCCCAGTTAGAACTTGAACATTAATCAACGTGTCCTGCTCAGGTGCTCATTTATCAAGGTTCTACTTAAACCTAAAAGAGACAAACTTCTCAGCAGAAAAATGAAGCACCTTGACATGGTTCAGATATAATTCTGTCTTTGCCACACCCAGGCCTTTTTCATGCCAGCACATTTGCCTTTGATGGCATTGCTTGTGTCAAGGCTTTAGGAATGCCTTCCACCCAGCACAGGTGAGCCCTGAGCACTGCACCAGTGCAGCCCTTACCTAGCCAGGCTACAGCTGTTGGAGGGACTCGTTGCTCCCAAGCTCACCAGTTTCATAAGAGTCACATAAAGTTAACATTTAATCTCTTAATAAAGCTGTCAGAGGTAAACAACTCTTTACTACTTTCTTCTTAAGGACACTAGAGACACTCTGAGGGAGTGATATAGATTTAAATGAAGTAATCTCTTAAACTACTCTCCATCTTCCATAAAAATAAATCTCCCTCAAAGGGCTCTGACAATATGACTGGTTTGGGGATTGGGGCAGGAGGGAGGATAAGAAGGGGAAAACAAAACAAAATCACCCCCCCAAAACCAAACAAGCTTTCATTCCTCACCTCAGACACTGAGAATACAAGATTCTCTGTATTGCTTCCAAGCACTTTCCTATCCTATCTGGTGTTCTGTTCCCAGCCATGGCTGATTTTTGTTGCTTCAGAATAAGGCAGAAAAACAAACAGGATGCATGTAGTCACGTACATGCTGGAGGGGAAAAAAATCCTTTTAATGCTGTAGGAGACTAAGGTACAAACAACTGAGTACAGAATCTCAGCCTGAGTTTCCGTGGCTCTGTATATTGTAAGATATTATACAAATGAAAAATGAGTTTAAAATAGTCCTGCTATTTTGATCAGATACAATTGTTTACAGGCCAGGGCACTAGTAGTTATTTTCACAGGAGATATGAGGCGATTCAAAATCTGCTCTGGTCCAACACATGTGGCCTTCTCAAACCTGAACCAATTCTTTCTTCCCGTGACAACTTCTAAAGCTTCATCTTTTTAAGATTCTCCTCTGGAGCTCTCAGCTGCCTCCCCCTGCTACTCCTTTGAGAATCCACGAAATTCTGGTGTGCCAACGCACCAATTGCACCTCCAGCAAGGCGCCAAAGGATGAGCCAGAGCTGCCAAACAGCGGCTGACGGGACACGGCCAAGGCGGCGGCGCCGCAGCCGACGGGGACAGAGCGCAGCAGCTTCTGCCTGCACACATCAACATCCTCGTCACCCAGGCACTCCTCCTGTGCCTCTGAGTCATCCCAATAGATACGGATTACCATCCCCCGGGGGATTCAGGATGGCATTCCCATTATCCACTTAGCTACATGCTTTTACTGTATCATCTACTTAAGCTGATCCTACCAGCTGCCATTACCTGTGTGTTATGAATACTGGAGTTGATAGACATCAACCTGCCATTCCTCTCTCTTCCAGAGCATAGGAAATCAGGAAGTGTTGCAATATTTAGTTTAGGGCTTATGAAACAACCTGAAATGGCAAAGCCTAAGCTTGGAAATTGGTTAGTTGCAGCTGTGATTTCTTGGTTATCAGTAGGTAAGCATTACTTGTTTCAGTACTGCTGTGTCAAAACTCTCTTCTCAAAAGAAACACTTGCTGTAAATCTAAACCAGACTGGGAGCACCAGACACGTTCTTGTCAAGCCAGTATTTTGTCAATACTCCAGTATTTTGTCCACTGGACTCCGTTTCCACAGCTGTCCCAGCCATGTGTGCAATTTGTCACTTAGTGTGACAAGGTTATAAAGTGAGTCATAACAAGAGTAGTTTGCATTTAAACAAATGGCAGGTGTAACATCTACGTTATTACCAAAATCTATTTTGTTAAAGACAGATCAAATGATTAACACAGTACAGAGTCAAAGAACGTGAGCCACAGTGCAAGACATTCTGCACTCAGTTTTATAACGTTATTCCAGTTTCAAGACAAGTCTAGTTTTAAAATGACCTACTAAGTGACACTACCCTATTAGGTGTTCCATAAAAATCACCTTATTACCTTCTGCTCTCTGCTTTATGTCATAACTCCTAGACTCAATACCTCTCATGAAAAGACAAAGTTATTCACTATTTCAAAATTTTCTCTATAACTGTTAATATTACCTTCATGGAAAATTTGACAAAGTTGGTAAAGTCTTCATCATATGTATTTGAATAGCCTAAGAAGCTACAAAATAACAGCCAAACTGTTTCAGACACTGTTTGAAAAGGCAGAAGGACCACAGCCTGAATAATTTTAAATTAAAGAGAGAGAAAAGAAAGATCTATAGGAGAGACACAAGCAACACACAAAGAGAATGAACAAAATACTCATCATTGAAGAACTTCTGGAAACAAAAAGGTAGCTAGGAGGACACAAGGTCCTCGGGGAGGCGTGGGAGATGAGGGCATGGCAGGAAAGGTACAGATCTAAACTGGGTGGAGATACTGTAAAGAGCAGTGGAGCTGTAGGAACATTTGTGCTGAGGAGGGCCAAAGCTGTACAAAATCCTCTCTATAAATTAGGTATTTACTGAGAGGAAGAAAGAATTTCATCTTGAGGGAACAAACTCCTTCCTCCTCCTTCCCTGTAGCTTTTATTACCCCACTCAATGTCATATATTATGGAATATCCCTTTGGTCAGCTGGGGACAGCTGTTCCAGCTGTGCTTCCTCTCAACTTCTTGTGCACCCCCAGCCTCCTCTCTGGTGGAACAGTGTGAGAATCAAAAAAGGCCTTGAGGCTGTAAAAGTGCTGCTCAGCCACCACTAAAACGGGTCTGTTAACACTGTTTTCATCACTAATTCAAAACTCAGTGCCGTACAAGCTACTATGAAGAAAATTAACTGTACCCCAGCCAAAGCCAGCTCAGGAGCCTCTGCAAGACAGCAGTGTCCATGCTGATCCCTCAAACACCTAAAGAAGGAACTGGCATGCTAAGGACTATCATCTTTTCAAACCCCAACACTGCATGCTAGTCCTACAACCTGTTTCATATAATTCATGGGAAGAGGACGCAATCCCTCTCGTCCTCAGTGGTTTGCTTTGAAATCACAGACACTGCCACCAGCAAGACTGGAAGCTGCAGAGTATTTTACAGGATGGTTCCTGGGCTCTCTGTGTGTATTTATCTGCCTGTAGTACTACTAGTCATTAAAAAGTCTGTCCCCTTTTCAAGTGAAAAAATATTTAGTTTCTCTGGCTTATGACAGTCTTTGTGGAGAGCAGTGCTATATTGATTCTTTCTTCAGTGTGTATACAAACTCATTTATAATGTTGTGACCTGAACTGTAGAGCACAAATTTAAAATGACCTGTACATATTACTTGGTAACATTTGGATTGCAAGTTAAATACTCCCTGATTAAACATGAATGCTTTTCCCTGGGAGTACGAGATATCTTATCAGAAAAGCCTTCTTATCAAATTCACCATCCTGGAGGCAGACACATTCTCTTGCAGTGCTGGGAGTTTATAATGATAAAATTAACAATGTTGTATTTCCCAGTGAAGTCAGCAGTAGTGCACTGCATCCTACCATTAATCATTAGAGCCAGTTCTCATAACAGAGCCACTTGCTGGCCCTCAGGCACCTGCATCACTCCCCAAGCAATTCCAGTCCCCAGCAATAACTTATCGCAGAAGCCAGGGATCAAGATTAAAAACCCAGTGAATAATGGGAGACTGTGTGCACCTCTATTCCTCTGGTAGATACAAGCAAGCTAATAACCTCCTTAAAGGGGAAGCAAATCATTCCATATTTTTCACTTTATAGACAAGCCAGAAAAGACCTGTATCTGTGTCTCAGTAAAATTTATTGTATTGTTTAAGTTACTTGTTTCTGCCTTGTGCAAGGTATCAGCATGCATAAAACATTGGGGGGGAGGGTCCTCTGTACAGCACTGCTCCAAGTACACTACATTGTGCTCACAATAAAAACTGCAGGGAAAGGAAATTTTCATGTAAATCAGAAAATCAGAAATATTACCCATTTTGTAAAAGCATTTGGGCAAGCAGTATAATCAGAGACCAGGTTTTCAGCAGGTAAAAAATGGCTTGAATTGATATTTGTGCCACAGAAGTGATAAAACAGCCCCAGAAAATGCATTTCAGCCATGGCTTCTCCCTCTCTCTCCTTCCCAGTCACAAGGCACAGTACTAAAACACAGAGAATTGTTGCTGAAATCAGTGCAATTCTCTGGGAAAGTCTGCTGCAGCCAATGCAGCTCACAGCTTGCTAAGCATGCAAGAGAGACAGGCAGGTGTGGAAATACAAAAGGAGCACATTATAGAAACCTTCACGGGGACCTAACCTGAATGCACCTGCTGGGAGGACAAAATGCAGGCACACACACACACACCTGTGTGTGCGTATGGAGGCAGGGACAGCTATACACAGAGAGGTTTTTGTCTTTCAATTTAGCATCAAGTAATATTCCACTTTTGAGCCCATACTCAAACTTACTCCAAATATTTCTATTTTTACCTACAGACCACATGCAACTTTTAAATTATTATCATTATTATTGTACTCTTTGTTCAAATATTAATCTGGAGAAGTAGTTGCAGTCCCACAGTAATTTGAAAGGAAGAGAAGGAAAGGAAGTAGGGTCTGATCTAAGAAACTGAGATACGGTGCTGCTCTTTAGTGTTCTCAAGAATTTCATATCAAGTTTTCAATTTTTTTGAGGTTACCATAAAGCGGATGCCTGAAATCCTGATATAAAAACAATAATTACTATACTTAATATAATTAATACTTGCTCCAGATTTGGTATGAGGTGAGCAGAGAAAGAATTTCAAGCATGGAATTGAAGAGAATGAGAATATAGGGAATTTGAGAAAGGTAAATGTAGAACTACTGTGTTGAAAGCATCCAGTTTATAGAGGCAGCTCTTTGCCACACCTGTATCTGATGCCTTTGTCAACAGCAATTTCAGACAACACACTGAGCTGGACCAGGCCAACAGATCCCACCGCATGTTTGAGAATAATGTGTGAAGAAACTATAACCGAGTCACAGTTGGGCTGATTTCGTACTGAAAACCACACAGACTCAGAGGAGAATTCTCTGTTGCTTTGGATCTGATCTGCCATTTAGAGTATATGAAATGTTAAGAAATGGAAACTGCAAATTAATCCTTAGAAGCTGAAACATAGCACAAAAAAAAAATCTAGGAAAGAAAGGAATGAATATCAAACATGACCACAAAAATTTGTCAAGCGAGATTAATAATTTGGCCTAATTATAAATTGTGTTTGACTGTTTTCCCGAGAGTTTTCATTAAACATTTATTTTTGATTGCCAGGTCTCAGGAATTCTGCCTCTGATTTTTCCATCTGCTAAGAATATAAGTTCATTATGGTTATAAAAGCTCAATTCCCCCAAAAGCTTCCCAACCATACACTCATATGAGATAAAAGCCATTACAACTCACTGATATATCTGTAAACCTACATAAAAACCACATTATGCTTAATGCTTTAGAAATAAATAATAATGTATTACCGTAATGGATGCATTCAGAATGGCTGCATCTCCAAATACCCAGTGACATAGTAGAGTGTCAAATGGTTCAAGCCCTGCACTACTGCCATCTCTTCAAGAGGTGATTAGAAACAGGGACCACGTTGGACTCTGAAAGGGGTTGAGATCAGTCCAAAACATGAAGCAAACAAAAAGTAGTAGTACAGACACTTTTCACCAGTCAAAAATCACATAAGATGTCATTATTCTCTGTTTCATGTTCAGTTTGCATCCATGGTGGGGAACACCTGGAAGAATTCTGATTAATGAATTTTCCTGATTAACTCTGACAATGACTCATTTTCCATAAAAACTCAGTCCTTCCTGATTAGATCTTTATTTTGATAAAAGAATTAAACCCCCAAGTATCATACATCAAGTTTCAGCAAAATATCTCTACCGAGCATATCTTGGAATCCTGTGATTCTTATTAAAATTACAAAAGTCTGCTGTAGAGGGAAGAACAGAGAATACTGCAAGTCACACTATTACTGGGATTTTAAAGTCTACCCATGAATGCATGTCAATCACTTTGCAAACATCAGAACTTGTGTCAGCTGAAGGCTTTAGAGACATCATGCTCTTAGCAGCTTCTCCACAAGTTCTTGAAGGAGGGAGGATCAAGGAGAGGATGCTTCAAAACCTGGGTACAAGTGATGTATGTGCTACTGATGGGAACAGCAGAGGTGCTTTGGTCACGTCTCAAGGAAGAAAAGTGACAGACTCATAAAAAAAATTCCTAGAGGTTTATGCTTCAGAGAACACAGTCCACACGTGGATGAAGAAAGCAGCGTAGCAAACTTGTTTTTGCAAGTTTGTGGGTTAGTCTGGTAGCAAAGGTTTTTATTTAGCAAAAAGAATTGGCTTTCTAACCATGCCCCTGGGGTCACAGAAGTTTGCAAATCAAATCTTTACATCTGGTCAAATAATTCCTTAAGGACAGAGCCACGGTGGGATCTGTTTTTCATTCCTGAGCTGTTCCTTGCCATGCAGAACACAGGTAACTCAAGTGCCAGAAAGTCCTGTACCTTTCATTTCAATGCTACTTTTGCACCACTTTAGTTGACCTCTGCCTATTTTTCAGCTTGAAGACCTGTGCTTTTGCTGACTTTAATGATAAATAATCAACAGCCCTTTGTACTCTCACTACCCCTTCCTTATTCACATGCAGTGAGGACTGAGCCTGATGGAGCTCTCTGGAATCCAGTGAAAGAGCAAGAGATGGCAAGCACAAACCAAAGCACATGATAACCTATTTAAACATCACAAAAAGCCTTTTTTTCCCCTCTGATGTGATGGAACACTGGAACATGTTGCCCAGAGAGGCTGTGAATCTCTCATTCTTGAAGCTATTCAACACTCACCGGACACTGCCCTACACAACCCGCCCTGTCTGACCCCTGCTTTGAGCAGGAGGGTTGGACTAGAGGGTTTCCAGATATCCCTACCGACCCCAACCATCGCGTCGTTTCGTGATTCTGTAAAAAAGTTCTACCAGTTCACACCCTGTGACTCACCCTGGTCCCAGGCCTTTGATTGCAAACCTGAGAGGTCCCTGTGATTAAAACCAAAACCCACAGACACACGTCCCCTCAAACCTCCCTTCTCAGCACACAGCCCCGGCTTGGATCCAAAACGCGCCTCCCTGCCTGCCAGCAGAGCTCCAAAGAGCTGCATCGGCGATGCTGGTACGGGTGCTGAAGGCCGGCACAGGTGGAACAGCTGTTCTCCACTGGAACTGCGTGTGTGGGAGAGAGGGCAGAGGGCAGCCTAAGCCAGGCTCAGCAGTGATCCACTTGCAAAGTGTGGAAGACATTCATGACAGATCACTGCAGCTGGGGAGAAAAACGTGCAGTCTGCCTCGGTCATACAGCAGACGAATTTATGAGTTTCAGAAGCAGGGATAAGAAAATGAAGCTGATTTAAAGATACAGGACAAAGATCGGCTAGACTTGACTTAAGATGGGGAAAATATAAATTTTAGATTAGGAAAACAGCTATATTATGCCAAGTTCAACTCTCTTTCTAAAAACATACAAGAAGGTGTTTAAATTTAGGTAAATGCCCAGGCCTTGCTCAAGGTATTGTTCATTGTCTTCTCCAAAAGGGATTCTAAAGCAGCATTGCAGGAGAAGACAAAAAAGCACCAGGGAAGATGAAGAGAAGCTGTACTAACACAAGACAGTCAAGAGTTCCAACATTTCTGAAATTCAAAGTGGAGGAGGAAGAGGCAGGCTGTGTGTTATGTTATGGAGGGATTACTGGATTTGAGCAGATGGACAACAGACCAGAGAAAATCTGATTGTGACTACTCTTACAGAAGATGCAGCATTGAAGAATTTTTTCCCCCTTTTCTAAGACAATATGTTTAATCCCATATCTCCTTGTCCAATAAAATTCACCATTACACCCCTTGTTCTACGAAAACAGCAATTTTCCTAAGACTAGGTAATGGGAGACTGTATTTATGAGCTAACATTTAGATTCCTTAGACCGTTAAAAAAGTTTCCCTAATTGGGTTATTTTTTCTTCAAATTGGTCTAAACATATCAAAAAGTCTTTAGTACTGTTGTAGCACTGCTTATGTAGTTTTAAATAAAACAAAAATAAATAAAATGCTGAGGTAAAGTAAACTGAAATGAAGAAATATATAATATTTGATTTTTCACAAGGAAGTAAAAAGTTGGAAATATTCTACTAGGTTTGACTGTATGTAAAAAAACCACAATAAAACCCAAATCCAATACAACCACTATAAGAATGAAAGTAAAGTTTTAATCCTGAAAATGCTTCTGCACATGAATAATTAAAAGACTCTAGAGTAAAATTATTCCTACTCTGGACTTCTCCTCATGCACAAGTATGAGGATGCAAAGAAACCAAGTTATCATCTCATATTGAAATTTAGAGTTTCATTTTGTATATTTAAGCTTTCTAAAATTCCTGCTGATTGCAATGAGGAGTTTGCAGGAGTTGACGATCAGTATAGGATGATGCCATTCAATTCCTGCCTGTTTTGGTTATGGAATACATTATTTGTGGGAATATCTGCACCTTATAAAGTCCCACCTTGTATTTAGGTACAGTCAAACCCAACTCAATTAGCCCGTAGTGCAAAAGATTGCATTTCATTTGCTAATGCATTCCTTGAAACTGGGCTTAGATTAGAAACATCTCTAAAGGAAACAGAATGTGATTTTTTTTTTTGCAATAGTCCCTAAACAATGCTTGCAAAAGATCAAGCTGTTGAGCATAAGCATCTCTTCATGAAGGCCCTCAGATGTGTGATCAATGCTTATTGAAGGGAAAATAGAGACATCAAAGGAACACAACCAGGCCTTAGCCTCGAATTAAAACACTTTCATTCCACCAGAATTGCTCAGGTGCAAAATGTCATTCAACTCTTTTCCTCTTTCAGGTGGCTTAATTTTACGGAAACTTTCTCTTCAACGTAGAATGTGATGTGACTTTAGAGAGAAAAGGGATTTGGGATTTTTTAGTGTGCTATTAATCCATGAAGAGTGAAACATTTTGCTGAGTTAAGGTGATTCACTACATTGCCCTGCTTAAGCTCAACATCTATTTCTATGTTGCCTATTTTAATCTTAGTTGCAAGTTAAACTGACATTGTTGAAGCTCCTTCCTAAGGGTTTCCAACACATAAGAAATTGCAGTGCCTTGTAAATGGGGTTTTGCCTGTTCAGCAGATGGGTAGCCATTGATTAAGGTTCAGTGACTTGTCTATGGATATGAATTCTTAAAGACACTGATCTGCAAAATCAGAAACCCAGTGATAGGTTACACTGGTAAATATTCCAGCACAGTGTTCTTGAAATCAGTGAAAGTTGTGTGTGTGAGACAGAAGGGTTGATACAGCACTCTGTGCTTATGTAGGCCAACAATCTTATGCTCTTTAATATTTCACCTTTTGGAAGAATGGAAATAAATCTACTAATCTGTTTTTTACCAATGCTTAAAGGTCTGTCATCTTTAAAAAGCAGATATTATCAAAGCATTTGTAACTTTAACATATTATGGAACTAATGACAAAGTATCCTTCTGAGACGATTTAAGGAACTGTGGAAACACAAATGAGTTTACTGGATCCCACAACCGGATGGCTGATGAGAGTCAATGGCAGAGAAAGGTGTGCTATGAATTGCTTTCCAAGGCTCAGCATGTGTGATTCCATTCAATATTTTAAAGAAAAAAAAGTATATTCCAGAGTTGAGCCAATTTAGAATGTAAATTCCGACTCCATTCTTCCAAAACTATTATCCTTATGAATATACCCTGGAGTACACTGGTTTTGTTTTTTCATCTGAGCAGCAAACTTTGATGCAAACAGCTTGTGAATCAATAACCAACTTGTTTTGTGGCCTCCCTGTGCATCGATTCACAAACCATTTGTCTCCTTGTAAACACTGTAATAAAACAATTATCATTTAATAATGCACCATTACATCATCAGTAGCCAATCAGAATGCTGAGGAATCACAATTTTCTTGTCCCTGTATATCATCTGTACATTGTGCTTCATTCAATTTCATAATAAATCAATATATATTTCTTTCCATGGCCTAGGTGTTTTGGGAGGGCTTACATAAATAAATAAAAGGCCACCTGAGAAAACAAGGTAATTCTAAGTTTTAATAACCTGGAAATAAATGAAAGAAAGCAGATTTTAAATGAAAAGTATTGAGGAGTTTAGCATACATTTTCTATTACAATTGATATAATAGTTTTTAGATAGAAACATGCTCTGAATTAATTTAAGGAACCAGTTTGGGGAACTGTTCACTGAAGTCCCCCAGTTTATCAGGGCCATTCCTATATTGTAGGACCTAAATCCAGATGCTGTGTTGTAAGCAACTGCTGTTGCTTCTCTTAATCTACCAGCCCTGCTCCTGATACCCCAGCCCCTGCTGCTGTCAGCCCTCCTGGCTTATGCCCAGTTTGGGGTCCGCCAGGGCATCCTGATCCTTTCCAGCAGAGCTTCTGCCCTTCAGGCTGCGTTTTTGTTAGGGTTTCTCCCTTGCCACGTGCAAGGGTTGAGGTTTTCCTTGCTGGATTTTGCGAGGTCCCCGTCAGCTCCCTGCTCCAGCCCATGCAGGTCTCTCCAGAGGGCAGCCCTGCCTCTGCTCTGTTCATGCTCCCCTCCAGGTCTGTGTCCCCTCCGAGGCTGGGGTGAGCGCAATCCCTCTCCTGTCACAGGTCACTCACAAAGATGTTACACAGGAGGGCTTTTCCACACACCCCCGGTAATGCTCCGCTTGTTACCCGTCCCCAGACAAGCACGATCTGCTGACCCCTCTGACCACGGTCACAAAATCAGCTTTTACCCCTCCGGTTGTGCACCCATCCCGACCGGAATATCCTAACTTGGACACAAGACTACTGTGGAAAACAGTGTCAAATGCCTTGCTGATGTCAAGACAAATGATATCTCTGCTCTGCCCTCATCCATAAATGCAGACATTTTTCACAGAGAGCGATCAGGGTGGCCAGGCATGCTTTAGCCTGGTAAACTCAGGTGGCTGCTCCCACCCATACTTGTTTCTTTGAGGTGTAGCAGGAAGACCAGCAGGAAGCTGACTGACCTGTAGCTCCCAAAATTGTAATTTTGGCTGCTTTAAACATTGGTGCTAAGCTATTCTGAAAAGAAAAAAAAAAAAAAGACATTCTGAAAATAAACTATCAGGTCTCTTAATCACCTGTTGCAAATAATCTCCTCTCAAATTTACATGTATAGGTACCACCTAGGGCTTGCATCTAAAATGCCTTTTGGCTTTTTGTTCCAGAAACAATTGGGGTTTGTGTAGCAATGACCTTTTCTCTCAAAAAGGAATTCTTTCACTAAAGAGATAGTACTAAGTTCTGAAATTTCAGTTTTTTTGGTTTTTTTAACAAATTGCTGATTTGGTCACTTGTCTTCCCATTTTCTACTAGCAATGGAAGAAGTTAAATGTGACATTTAAAACTGTTTCTTTGTGGGAAAAAAGCCCTGTATGTTTAAACTTCTCCAATGAACCCAACATTTGGTAGGGCTGTGGTCTAAAAATACCTAACACTACCTGTGAGCAATAGTTTTCTCAAGAGTTATTGCTAAATCCTCCTAGTATGGAATATACTTATTCCTTCTGCATATTGTAGAAACCCACAGGTGTACTATGTTGACAGTAAAGGCACTCATTTGGTCATTTTTAGAGCAGACTGGCAAATATCACTGAAACATCTCCAAATGGGACCTTTTGAGGTCATTAAATCCAGTCTCTCACTGGTATGTCTACATCTTACCTAGTAAGATTCTGGTAATTTGCTTTAAATAGAGAAAACCTTATATTAACAAATTTAAAAAACCCCCCAAAATAGACACCTGCAAGTCTCTCATCCTTTATCTAAAACTGGGGAAAATCCACCTCTGTTGTATCACCTCTATTCTGATTATCCATGGCTTTTTGGAGGCATTTAATACTACCTCCTTTGGTCTTTTAGAAAAAGCACTGCAGTGGACAGGCAGATAAATGGGAAAAGGTTATAAAGGGAACTCCCTGACACAGAAAAGTCAATAAAGGTCAACAAGCAGATGTTAGCCTGACACAGCACCAAGAGCTGTGTCTTCATACACGTACATGTAATGGGTCATCCCCTGCAGTTTTTGGATTGTGCTGGAACCACAAATTACAGCAATTTTTGGTTGATACTCCAATTATGACACAAGCATTTGGACAGAATATTATATCCTGGGAGGGCAAGCTTTGCCAGAAAACAGAGTACCTAAGGTATTGGAAATAAAGGTGCTTCCCATGTCATTGTTTGAGTATAACAGTACTTTACATCACATGTTTCAGAATTAATTCTTCATGTTATAATTGTGTTGGTCAATTACCCCACTTTTGGGGGGTAAGGAATTAACTTAATTCCAGTGACCAAGGAAGCACCTTCTGTAGTGACACAGACTCTCAAGTGTCAGGGTGCACTGCACATTCCCTCTTCTGAGCATAATTCCTTCCCAAGGCAAATAAAGCCCTCTCACAGCCTTGGTCTGACAAAACCCTGCTGTTGCTGCATCCCTTTGGTGAATTGCACTGCCTGCTTTCACCGCTGCAGCACATGAAATGCCTGTTTCCACCTCCAGCCACAGTAGCTGCTACCTCAGAAATCAAAGTTTAAGTCCTTGCAGAGAAAAATATGTGGTCAGAAGAACAGAGAAGGACACTGACTGCAGAGTCATCCCAAAAACTCTCATAAAAAACCACACACAGTTCTCAGTTTTGAAGTACCTGCAAGGACCCACCACCACAAAGGTGACAGGAGGGCTTAGCTGATGCCAATAGTGTAATGAATTAGAATATTCCTAAAGAATAATGGTCCCTGGAGGCTACGTAAGTGCTACAGCAAAACCACCTCAGACTTTCACATCTTGCATGACCACACAGGGTTCTGTGGCAACTGTGACCTTTCTATTACACCTAATGACATTTAAAGCCCACTTCTTTCCTTCGTTATTTCTGCAGCACTGGGAAGTGATCAGAGGCCCACATTTCAGGAATACGCAGGATGTGGGAGAAGAGATAAACTGTCCTGGGTTCAGCACTATAACATGCTTCATTCACCAAACATCACTGCAAGGTGGCTGCTCCATTTCTTTTAATAATGCCAGCTGCATCTGTGGTTTCTGGTGCTTCCACCACAGCACAGGCTTTTTTTGGTGTGTTTTTTTTTGTTTTGTTTTGTTTGTTTGGGTTTAATTTCTCAGGGATAATATTTGGGAAAACAAATTTGCTCTAAGCTAATGAGGAACACAGGAGCTCGTCCTCACTGAGGCTTTCCATGTTTTCTGTAACTATTACTTAGATTATAGTCACTAATTTTTCCAAGTTAATAAATAATCTCTTAAACCTGCTAATTGCTCTATGGCAATTGGATTGCACAAGCTTTTAAAATCCTATACCACACTGAGGAAAGGCTGTGCTTGTGAAGCCATAATTAACAGGGCACGGCAAAAGTAAAATGAGATGAAATTTGGCCATTACAAACCTGACTCTCAGGGGAGGTTCACCACATTTCAAGAACTTTTGGGGAATTCACAGGGCACACCAGTGATCTGAGGCAGGGGAATTCAAGCAGTCCTACATGGTTTTGATCCTCTGCTCATTTATGAAAAGAAATCAAAACCCCATGTACAAATCCTAGCTTGAAATAAACAGTCATGAAATTGTTTGCCAACCATATACGTCTAAGCATGCAGTTAAATAAAGTAACTCTCAACCATCAACACTTATTTTCAGAAGACAACATCAAATTCAGGCTTTAAAATACCACACAAAAATGTATTTGCATAGAAACTGTACAGAAAATTATGAGTTACAGAAGCACAACAGCAGCAGTTCAGATGCAACTATGCAACAATGTGCTTTTTTGCTTCTAATACTGTATTTTTCTCTGTTTGGACAAGTGAATGATAATTATTTTGGTTGGCAGTATGGTAGACTTCTGTGAGTTTGAGAAAATAACCTCCCTAAATACACAGCAATGAGTGTTAAATTCAGCTGGCCCAGAAAAAATGGCATCTGCTTCAGCTTTGATACTTGGCTTACAGGGTCTCTATCACTCTCCATGTCAAACATTGGATTCTATCTTTACATTTTATTTTTACCAAAACCAGTACCAAAAAAATTAAAATATCTTTTTAAGATATGACATGTGAAATGTCAAGACGATTCCTTTTATTCTTCACAGAAGTCGTACAGACCTAGTGCAAAGTACTAAGCTCAGTTAAATTCCTAAATACTTGAAATTGTCTAATGTGCCTTCTTGTACATCATCTTTATTTGCTCTCATTCAACCATGGAGTAAACCTCTCCTCTACCCCCAAAGAAATTTCTGAAATTTTCCAATTAAATGTGAAGATCTCCATAGGAACCCTTCAGCAACCTGTATAAACCCCTCAGATATCAAAAAGGGAAAGAGATCCAGCAAGATGATGGTTTCTACAGTAGAACTGAAAGTTCTGTGTTGTTGTTTGAGTTGACAGAGCATGTTGGCAAGACATGAGGAGCAAGCCTGAACCTGGCCCTAGATGAAAATTAGACATGGCATAGAACAGCAGAACACATGAATGAAAGTGTTTATTGACATTATTTGTGGGGAGGTGATGAACTCGCCTCAATTTCCAAAATGCCTGAGAATTCTGATTTACGAACTTTTTTTGTTGTTGTTCCCTCTCCCTGCCTCTTCTTGAAGAAAAAGCTCACTGGTGAATCTGCATACCTTTAAAAAGGAGGAGGGAGGGCTCTTTATGGCACTCTCTCTCTCTCACGCGATCAAACCTAATTTCCGTCTCAATTTGCTGAGCCACTATCTCCAGTAATTGCAATTGGACTGTCAAAACTGTTGGCATCTTGAAATAATGGAATACTACCTAGTATCAATCTCATTTCACATTCCTGACAGAAAGCACGATTTCCCTTTGTCTGTCCCATTTGCAGTGACAAACTGCATGATTTCCATTTGCACTAATAATTTCGACATACACTGTTGGCTGACCAACATTTCAGATCCATTCCTTTATTCTTACATTGATATAAATGTTCTTTAATATCTGAAAAAAGTACTGAAGGCCTCCAACACTTTTATTTTGCTTTTAAAATAAAAGACCAGAAAAGAATTTATTTCCTTAACCTGGATCAATATAGAAAAATAATTGTTGAAAGATTGTGAAATCAAGCTTTATCTTATATTGGATAAAAACCAAATGAGATAAGTTGAGAATAACAAATTCTGTCATTTTACTCATAACTAATACTGGCTCCAAATAGCCAAGATTTCTTTTCTGCCTATGTGAGATGGAAATATCTTTTCAATCTTTTCACATATGATCTCAGACATCCATTTTGGAGATATCTCCCTATTGCCCACACGCCAAAAACTTTTGGTCTTTTGCATTTAAATCTCACTGTTAAAAAACGGAAGGCTTCACATTTCAAATGAGGAGAAAATGTTAGGTCATATCAATCAATGTAACATTTGGAAGGAATATTCTTTAAAGTGCGTTATGACTGATTTATCCAAGAAGAAAACTCCAGAGAAAGGCTATAAATTTAAAGTTAGCTTTAACTGTTCTCAGTGGAGCTTCTTTCCCTTGGCTTCTCTCCCTTCCATCCCCCTGACTGTTTGGGGCCCATCCCAGCCTGATCCAGTCAATCAACATCTTGTACAGGAGGACCAAAACTGCACACAGTATCACAAATTAAGTTTAAAAGTGCCAGATCGAGGGAAACATTTCCGTCTCTTGGTCTACTCCCTTCTAACTACATGATCTTGTCTGCTTCTGTCCAGCAGAGAACACTTTCTACTTCCACTTGGAATAAATTCTTATATTGTTTTAAAATTTTGTCTCCAGACCAAAATACGTATTTTTCAAGCACTGCCTTACACTCCTATACTCATCAACTCCTTGGAGTCAATTATTTCCATTTATTTATATGTTTTTCTGCAACAGATAGACTGAGTCCTAAAGAAAAAGAAGACCAATAAATGGACTTTTAAAATCACAAATGGAATATCAGTTTCCTTTTCACTCACCTGTTGTATAAAACAAGGGAATTGATCATGAATTAAGAAAATATTTCCGTATTTCCCATTTTATTAAAAAAAAATCAGAAATTCCTATTTGACAGCAATTTCTAGTTTGACTACCCAAATTTAGGTTTTAATATAGTAATGTATATATTAAAACAGATAACCACATTGTAATTGGGGCAAAAAAGAAATCTTGAATGACCTGTGAGCCCCTTTTGTTAGCACTAAGACCATTATCTCCTGAAAGGAACCTATTTCTACCACATCATGTTACTCCCTTTTGTTACAATATCTGTCACAACAGCCTCCTAAGCCCGACTTTTGGAAGATTTACAGACAACACCCCCTCACTCCTTACTGAGCTAAAAACATTTTTGTGATCAAATCCACCTAATCAGGTTGCTGCTCTGACTCAGATGACCCTGCCTGCTCTTCTTAGAAATGCCATGGCTACTGCAGCATGCTGCACTGAAAGAGCTGAGAGAAATTCAGACCCTGCTGCACTCTCTGAATAATCATAGAGTGGCTCACAGGCTGGAGTTCAACCTGACAGACCTTGTGAGTGCAAAATGCCCACCAGTGTTAAAAGTTGTTTGCATCCCCACATTCAAAAGTACTCCAAGTACAATATCCCACTACTCTTTATTTTAATGACTGCATAAATCTGATATGAATAGTTTTGGCACAAGTTTTGTTCCTTCTCTGGGTACAAAATACTGCTAGATAGTGATTGCCAAGCAATATTTTTCATTACCTCCAATGAACAAAATTATCCTTCTCCAAATGCCAAGCTTCAGAGAATTTCATGAGACTTCATATTTCCACCATTTTCTGTTTGGCCAGCACATTGCTGCAATATAAGATCCACCACCTTCTATTTTATCTTTTACGTGTTGTGATGGTTGATTCCCCAAAGAGCAGAGAACAGGGTGTCTTGGGAGGAAAGCCACATGATATTCGGGCGTACCAGGCTGTCCCTGAAGAGCCACTGCACTAGTTGAGTGTCCTCCTCAGAAGAGGAAACTGGTCTGGCCTCTCCTTGCGGGTGGTGTGCTGCACCTGCCTGATATCTCAGCAGCCCTCAGCTGGACTCCCTCCACTGAGTCAGTGCCTGCCTTGCACCCGAAGCCACACATCTGCCTCCAGATGTGCTGCCTGAGGGTCTGGCAGAGAGGCAGGACCACCACCCCGGCCCTGCTGGCTGCACTCTTGCTGACCCAGCCCAACCTGTCCTTGGCATTACCGGCATCTCTCTGACTGGGTTTCAGGGCTGGTAAAATGCAAAATGGTACAACAGTCCCAACTCCTCCCCCGGAACAGGAAGGATTTTAGCACACGCTCAGTTTGGCTGGAGCTCACCCCAGTTCTTGAATTTAAGGATTTTTGAGGGCACCCCTCAGGTCTGGCAACACTTTAACATTCTCCAGGTCAGACTCTTGTACTAAGAACAGCTGCAGAATGCTTTGGATTTAGGTTTTCTCCCCCCGCTCTATATACACGTGGAGCTTTCACCACCCGTGCCAAGCAGCGAGATGAAATTATAGCAGACACCCTAGAACCAAACACTAAAAATCTGCATACCAGATCTTCCCATCTCTAAGCTTGATCTCTGCGACAGACACAGGGATCTCAGAGAAAATATTTTATTCCTCTGTGTTCAGTTCTCCATCTGTAGAATGTTACAGTATCTTCTGCTTTCTTAATTTTTGCCTAATGTATTTAAATTTCAAAATTGAGTCTTGAAATTATTTCTAACCAGTGATTTTACAAGCCATATGAAATATGAGAATTAGAGCAATAATTACTCGAGGCAAACATTGCAAAGCAGGGAATTAGCCTTACACTGACATTTATAAAGTTTTAGCAGATACCACATTATGCTGACTCTGGGTTTGATTAGGCAGCATGCTTGCTCATGTTCCTTTTGATGAACCTTTCCTGAAGCAAACATGTACATTGTTTCCCTATATATTCCACTGCCATGTGTGTAATTTTGGTGGAATGTCCTTTCTCGGAAAGGACGAATTCACCTCCATTCACCTACAATTCATCAAAACTTCTACATGGAAAATTTCCATATGTGCAAAATGAAACTGTTTGACCTTAAAGTCCCTTGCACAATAAGTTTTGAATTTGAACATATAGAATTAAGACATAACTGGGAAAGTAAATCTCACTCCATATCACCTCCAGACGTGTTAAAATACAGCTAGATATTTTGAATATATTGTGATATACACTATATTTGCAACTGAATCTTTTGTAGGGATAATTTTCATTTTGATGACTAATGTTGCTAAGAATCTTGAAAAAATTTCCCTACAAAAAAATCAAATGTCCGAAAGAGGTGTTCAAGAATAACATTAGACAAGAACATTGGTCATATTTCACCACAGTCATCCCAAATCATAGCCTTGTAAATGCATCATGGCATTAGACTGGCCTACCTGCTGCATCACTTGTGCTGTTGGACCAAGCTTAAAAGCATTTGGAATCTGTCAGCCCCAGAGTGGACATCTGTGTGATGTGGACAATTCACTTGATTTTTTCTTTCTTAATTCCCTCACCTGAAAAAGAAACATGAAAAAGACTCCTTCAGCAAAAGTAATTAAGAAATACAGTTTAGTTAAGAAATACAGTTCAGTCAGACATTACATGAGCAACAGATGCACCAACCCAGCAAATGAAGGTATTGATGATGCTAATAATTTAGGAGAAACAGTAACAAAATATCTAAAAATCTACAGAGCTAGCTTTCAAAATTTTTGATATTGAATGTAAAGAGCAGTTATGATACACAGAAAAAGATCTGTATCTCTCAAAATTATCTTAATTTTCTTAGTATGCAAAAAATTTTGCCCGTACAACACAGGCAGTGAGCCTCTGGAGCAAACAGTGAGTGTCCAGCAGGGCAGCCACTGCTGCTGGGATCTCCCAACCCGAGTTTGAACACAACACTCTGTGTTAAAAACACCATTTTACTTATGCCTATATTAAATAAAATTCAATTATACATGCAAGCATGCAACTATGAAAAATGATAAATAACCCTGACTTAATGACTGACTGACAATGAACATGAAAATCTGCAAAGAGCTCTGCGTGCTCCTGGCCAAGAAGGGTTGTGCGCCTGCTTGCCAGGTGCTGCGTGGAGAAGTCAATGGACTTAGAGCCAAACACCTAATGAGACAATTATGCCCTCACAGGGTCTTTGTCTTTAATCTCATTCAGAGGGAGGTGGGGACACATTTTGCACTGTAACAGAGCGCAAGGTTCTCTCCTGCTTTCCCTTCTTTCTTGCATGACAGCACCATCTGTTTATAAATACATCACTGCAATGACAGTGCTCTGATGATGTACTAATATAATACATCATCAAAGTGCCATCAGTGATGATCTAATGATGTATTAGAAAGCTGTTTATCAAAACCCTGTTGCTCTGATGATGTATGGGTGCAATACATCACTGGAATGTCTTGCACCGGTGGCACTGCACTGATATAGACCTTGTGGGGAAAAATGGGCCCTGCAAGGATTCAGCAAGAGAATGAAATGCAGCCAGATAAAAAAGGACAGTGAAGGAAATAAACAGTCAAATGTGTAAATGAATTATATTAGGAGGAAGCTTCAAAGGTGAGGGGAAAGGGATACAGGTTTCAGGCAACCGAGTTTCTAATGAAATTGAATTCATCAGCTGGAGAGAGAGCAATTTGATCACATTATATGTGGAACAGAATGAAAAAGAACACCAAAAAAGACCCAGATTGTGTAAAATCTGTTTCACAGATCTAAATTTCCCATTCTCTTTCACCCTTTCCTCTAATTCTTTTCTGAAAGTAGGCTCAGAAAGTAAACAAGTGGGCTTAGGCTATGAGGTAGAATAGCAGTAATTGACACAGAAATTCCCACGTGCCCCACAAAGCTAGTTTTAGGACAGTTAAGTTAAAAGACTGTTCGTAGTTCAATTTTTTTGTTATTTTTGCTTGGTTGTTTTTTGGTTTTGTTGTTTTTTGGTTTTGTTGTTTTTTCTTTCCCCCAACTGATCCTGCATTTCTAACTGCTCTGCACTTCTTTGTTCCCATGGCCCAGGGCATTACTCCAGAACTTTTCATTCAGCAAAGACAAGCCGAGATTTGCAAACAGTACTGGAGCTGTTTGGGATGGAATTGGATTTTTTTTCCTAGTGTTGCACCTTGCATTTGTGAACAAAACAGTGTTGATAACACAAAACCCAGCAAAACAGTTTATTGCTGAGCATGAGGTTAAATGGTACAGAATCTCTTTTTGGTCAGTTCCAGTCAGCTGTACTGGTGGTGTTGCCTGCCAAACTCTGACAAATTCCTGCTGTCATCTTAGTCACTTGGTATCTGTACACTTTCCTGAGTAATCACCCTTTTCCTCCAGTTCCTCCACGTCCATTTTGCCTTCAAGACCAGGATTATGGAAGGAAGAGTTCACGTGACTCCTCACACAGCAATTCTAATGCCAGGTTCTGTTATCATAGAATAAGTGATCACAGAATTCTGATTTAGGATTTTATCAATCAATGCAAAATAATTTTCCTTCCCCCCTCCTTTAAATGACTGAATAGATTCTGCTTGATATTTGAATGGGCTGCCTTAAAAAGTTGACCCAAACCAGAACTAACTCTTTAATGTTTGAGAAAAAAAGAAGCCTGAAACGTGAAGAATGTAATGGCTGTTCCAGCTGAGAATTCCCACACCTTTGCACTTAAACAATGTTAAATTTCTTGGTTTGTTGTTTTGTTGGCTTTTTTTTTTTAATAAAGGACATTTTTCTTGCAGATAGGCGGGAGGCAGCTGGCTTTGTTTTGCTGGTACGAAGTGGGTCTCATAAATTTTCAACAGCCATCCTAGTAACAAGCTCATTTTACTTTTTTTTAACCTCATTATTATGCATTTCAGAGGTTCTTCACAGACTCACAAGGCATTTTTCAAACAGTGGAGGAAAAAATGTCTCTAAGTGACCTCTAGTGTAAAAATGACCAGGAAAGGGTAGCTCAGCATCCCCTTTTGGCAGGTCAGGGCCACACCTCATCCATGGCAAGGGCTGGTGGTGCAGGAGGCAGTCATGCTCCTTCCACAGAAGAGCCATTTCTGTGCTGGGGTACTACAAAACTTGAGGCCAATTGTACCTAAACAAACCTCACAGAGTGTTACATTTTCAGTATGTTCCCAGGACAAGAAAATTAAGTACTCAGACTTAATTTGGAAAGAGATTAACTACCTTATGGTCTCTGCTTTTTTTATTTCTGACAAGAAGTTTAGCAGACTTCTAAGCCTTTGAGGGACGTGCCAGAGGTGCACAGCTGTCAGAAATCAGTGTGGTAAGTTAACCAACTCACAACAACCAGCATCTTTTCATATTAAACAAAAGCAGAGAAGATTTTCAACAGATCTTGTCATCTTCTGTTCATGAACTCTCTTGCAAAAAAGCCTTTCCTGAGTTTGTCACTCAAAATTACCCGTTCTTTCTTCAAGCAAATTATTATCTCTCCATAGACTGCTTATTTACAAAGGGGCAAGTAAATTACACAATTCTCTCTGCAATGTGTCTGAATAGAATATACCATTTAGCATGTGCATATTTGAAGTTCTTTGTGTGACAGCACAGCACAGAGATCATGCAATCGGGAAAGAAAAAAAAGCAAAACTGCCAAGTCTTATGTAGCCAACATATATTTTTACAACTGAGTACACAATCCTAACTTACTCACAGGTCACTTTACATCAGTAAAGATTTATTGTTTCAGGCTCCAGTTTCCCAGAGTGTCTCCTTTAGGCACTTAAGAGAGCCTGATTTTCTCAGGCAAAGTCAGTTCCCTTCCACAGCTCGGTCTCTGACAATTTGGACATCAAACTCAGAACGTTGAATATGAAAACTCAAGCCTTGCTGCTCAGAGAAAGCAAATACAAGGATATCGTGAACTTTGGACAGCTGAAGCTCAAGCGCACACCCTCAAACCTATAAGTTAAATCATCAGAATCCTTGCCAGGTGTTTAACCCAGTCCACTTCTAATAGCTACATGTATCAGCAACAGAATAACCCTTAGTGTCCAAGAGCCCAGGAAGAGGTAATATCTTCTATTAGTCCAGTTAATTTAAAGGCAAAAGAAGAAAACTTCTGAAGTTGGAGCCTCCCCATTTCATTTGAAGTTTGTCAGGTCCTTGCTGTTTCCAATGTGAATTCTCCCATTCTGTGGGCTGCACTACTGCAGGGACTGACCGAGCTCCAGAAGTTATTTGGAGAGGCTGGGACTACTGGAGTTTGATGGAAGAAAGAGGGTTTGTTTTTCATGCCCAATGCCCATTAAAAATTTTCCAAAGACAGACAGGAGCAGTTGTTTCTGTTTCACTTAAAGGTACCAGCTCGAGACTTTGGAGCCATCACAATTCATATGAATACTCTCACTCCTGTGGCTGCTGACCTAAAGAAGTCTTTAAATGTCATGGAAGCAAGAATTGTACAGAACTGCCGTGTCTTTATTCTAAGGGCAGAAAAAGAACAATTACCTGGGTGGAATGATTTGTGTGATCTCTTGGAGGCCACTGAGCAGCTCTGAGCTAAACTGGAAGACAGAGAACTAAGGCAGGAGCAATAACAATCTTGTTAGGACTCACTTTTCTCACAATGATTTTCTCCTAAGGCCACTGCAAAGATGAAGAGCATGATCACTTCTCAGGGAGGAGGTAGGTGTTTCCTGATTTAACTTCTTGGTTCTCTGACGGAATGTTTGATTTAAGAGATGTTTTGAAGACACAGATTTGAAGGTTGGAGGGGAACTCCTAAAGAGTTATGGCAACTTGCCCAGAGAAAATATCAGTCACCCAAAGAGATGTCATACTGCCTTTTTCTGTCAGTGTCACCTGCTGTAACAGGATCCTGTACATTATCTTTCAAGAGCTGAAACTGAAGTGTTAACAGTAGGTATCTGAGGAAATAGGCACATAGACAGTTACTGAGCCTGGGCCTCAAGAATTTTCTTCTGCCATGCTGTGCCTAACCCGAAATTCTGAACATCTTGCAGCCCAAGTGTTTCAGTACAACAATGGAAAGAATTGTGTGGATTTTGTATTTTAGTGCTCCTTCTGAACAGACACAGCATGAGCAAGTCCACAGACACCTCCTGACACCAGACCCATGCCACTAAGCCCTCAAAGCCATGAAGAATTCAATGCCAGAGCACCCAGTTTGCAGGGAGGCCCTGAGGCTGGGCTGTTGGCATGGGATGGTGTGGGACCCAGCCCTGGCAGGGGGATGAACAGCCTGAAACCAGGGGCCAAACCAGCAGGGCTGCACAGCAATGAGAACTGTCAGTGCCCACCAGGATTTCTGCAAGGGCAGCAACACACTGATGGGCCAATTACAAGCCAACATCTGCCTCCTACTGTAAAATTGAAAATCTGATTGTTCTAAAGCAGCCAGAATCCTTGGAAAAGTTGGAACAGTTATATGGCAAAATATGAGATTTCTGGAATACCAGCAAGCGCCAGCATTCACAAAGCCACGAGACAACCAACGCTCCAGCAGTTTGAGCTGCCCGAGCATTAAACTAAACCGTGCTGAAAGTGCCTAACTTTTTGTCATTAATTACCAACAGACCAGAATTTAAGGAAGGACTGAGGCTTTAAATAAGTGGAAAATAGTCGAGTAGAAGGCAACACTTGTAGAACAGCTTTGTAAGGTTTTTTTTTTCCTTCCTTTTAGAAAAATCCAGAGGCACACGACAACTTCACATGCAACGCAATCAATGATTTACCACCTCATTTCATTTTTAATTTAATGGTTCTGTTCATTCATAAAATAGAAATACTACAAGGTGAAACATGGACTGAAATTTAAACACCTCATTAGAGTTACATATTATTTTGTCTACCAAATATATTGCTTTGTCAATGAAACATGCTGGTTTATGTGAGATCTCTACCAGGCTGTTACTTTACAGTTATTTGTTTGGGTTTGTTATTACTGTGCAGTTCCCTGATCTACATGTATATAATTTGGTTTATGTGTACCACACTCAATGATATTATAATGATTTGTAAGGTATTTGTATTGATTTCACTTCACAAAAAAGTCAAAATGCAATTAATCATAACAAAATGAG
This sequence comes from Atrichornis clamosus, assembly GCA_013400975.1. NCBI lineage: Eukaryota > Metazoa > Chordata > Aves > Passeriformes > Menuridae > Atrichornis > Atrichornis clamosus. The sequence continues at coordinate 165,030 of WBMZ01005549.1, forward strand.
ACCTAATGCAATCTTTAGTTTCCTCCATAGAAAACTTATTGAAAAGAGATAGGATCCAGAAAAACATTTCACTTTTCACATTTTGGTTTGGCTTGAAAAAATTTGATTGCTGAAAATATTTGATCGATACTTGTCACTTCTGATTTGTCATTTCACAACAGTTGCAGATAAAATTCATTGTAACACAGAACTAAAAACTACCAAGATAATTAAGTGGATGTACCTAATCCATACAAGTTCTATAAACAAAATGAATTCTTGGGTTTCTAACCCTTTGAAGATAGAAATTACAGTATTAAAACAAATCTGAATCTAATGAATGCAGAAAACAGCTTGACTTCTATTAAATTGCTCTTTAGTTCAAACTATATTTTCTTCAAAACCTTTCAGCAACTTCTCACTTAATCCAAACACCTGACTGAATTTGAAAGATCATGCCAACCTGGAATTTCACATATAGGAAAAAAGCCATGATGAACTGTGTCAATAAGCCTCCATTAAGAATTATACAAGGTCTCCAATAACTCTGCTAAATAATCACCTGGTTTGCAAAGCTCTGTTCACTGGCCAGGTATTACAGTGCTGGGGCAGCAGCAAGCACTGCAGACAGAGCAGGGAGCCAAAGGATTAGGTCACGGCACCTCAGCAAAATCAGAAAAATGGTTAAAAAAAAATCAACATCAATCATACACATTGCCCTTCTATTTAACAAATCAATGCTCAGGCAACACAGCTCTGCCAAATTCCCTCTGCCTCGTCTGCCTGGGTGGGTTTTTCCTCAGATAACGTGAGCTGTTGTCAGGCAGTTTCTTGTTCTTTTAAACTGCATTTGCTAAGGGTTCAGAGGAACAAACTTGTCACCACATTAGCACATATGGTGGGAGGGAGTACAATGCAAACACGGTAAGGTGAAGCTTAAGGTAGCTTTTGCTACCAAGAGATGACAGATCAAATTACAGTGAAAATAATATTGGTCTGTGTCCCAAAATCCATAAATGAAGGAACAGCAAACGGAAGCAGGGTCTTTTTCCAGGATTTATATTGCTATGATGCCAGCCAAAACTAGAGCAAATGAATCAATTGGAATAGCTGATTATCAGCTCACAAGAGTTTCAAGTCATGCCAGGGAATAAATCAGACAACCTGCTTTGCACGTGTGCCCTCCTCCCTGAAATTCCTGTGCTCCAGGCCGCTCTCAGTATTCTACAAGACCTTCTCTCAAGGGTCAGCAGCATCCCAGAGCAACCCGAGGGCTGTCTCTGCCGTGCCAGGGTCAGAAATGAGAGCCAGGGCAGGAGCTGCATTCTCTGTCACTGTCCTTTCCCTGGCCTCCACCCTTAGGCCTGCCCTGACCTTGTGGAAAAGCCCTCAAGAACCGAAGGAGCCTGAACGCACAGCACCAGCAGAACCAGACAGTTAATACACATTACAATGCCACCCTGCCACCTCCATAAAGATACATGGAACTGATCAAGAAACAAGGGACACTTTCAAACACAATGTGCAGGCTATCTTTCCAAAGCTCAATTTTATCTTTTCTATTTAATGGAGAACTGCCAAGCTTTTCACCAGCTTTCTCCAGGCCGCCAGGAGACTGGAGTATCAGCAGCTGAAACCCCAAAATATGTTCAGCTAGTTAGGATTGTGCAGTAACAAGGGCATGTTAAATTGGTTTTGCTAGGAGCATTTATTCCACTGGAAAATAATAAAGACAGTATTTGCAACTATAATAAAAGCAATAATAGTGGTGACAAGCTCTACCTGTTCCACTTCTCATAAATTGGAGCTCATGTAAGTCTATCAGAATGAGATTGGATTCCATTTTGTGGCTTTTTCATAAAAGCAATACAATTAACAACTAAATCAGTAAATGAGAGATGATAGTTTTTTTTCTTTTTAATACAAAACCAGTATTACTGGCATGCACTATGGAACACTTTTTGGCACATAAAAATCAACATAAATTTAAAGTGCCCCACAAGTTAATCCATATATTTATGCAGAATGAGTAACCTTCACTGAAAATATATTTAACAGAAACCAACAGAACTCTCTGACATAACAGTATATTACACCTGCAAATCGATGTACCTTCTATACTGTAGGATTTAATAACATCAAACAATGAGATTTTTAAACAAAATCAAACTTTACCCTTAAAGTGATCTATTGCAAACAAACATTGATCTATCCGGAACACCATCAGGAACTAACACAGATAGCACTGAACACATTTAAAATCTGCTGTACAGAAAAAGATCTTAAGCCCTGCACACAGTAGGCACATGATGCCTGAGCACCCTTGGTACCTTCCTGCAGTCCAACACATTATTTTGGGATTCAGATGCCCTTTGGGTTAGTCATCTACTTAACTCCTTTAGTAACTGACTTTCCATTCTGCTGGAAAGGATACAGCAAGAAAAATGCTGTAGCTAAAGTCACCACACAAAGCAAAACCAAATTAAAAATGCATTCATTTCTCACAGCTAAAAAGCTTTAGCAACACAGTACCTTCCAAAGAGAGTAATTGCAAGGCTAAAATTTTCACGAGTAAATCGAGACACAGAGAACTGAATTAACCTTCCCAAGATCTCAATGAGCCCATATTAGTTTTGTGCTTTCACCAAACCAGAAACTAAACAAGTTTACATGAACTTCAGGGCAAGAACAACAATGAAAAAATATTAAAAGTCTGTTTAAAACTCAGCCAAACAAAACTAACGTGCCATTTCAAGGACTCCACAACACTACCATAATTTCAGAGAAGCCACAAAACACCAGGGAGGTTTGGTCCAGTGAAAGGCACAAGGCATGCTCAGGGCCCTCTTGCACTGCTGTGTGGTTTTGGCCAAAAACTAGATGCTCCAATCTTACCCAGAACATCCTGCCACTGCCTGCACCATCCCAACCAGCAGCAGAACCTAAACAACAGGTTTTTTCCATTCTGTCTGTAGCTGAAGGTATCCAAAGGGGCAAACAAGAGAGCGCTGAGTGCACCAGTTTCCACTTCCCAGTTAAGATGATCAGGTAGTCATTTTTACACCCAAATTTAAGGGGAAAGGAGCTCTGCAGCACTTGGGAGCAAATATCAGACCTGTGTCCCTCCATCTGCAGTGAGATGTCACCAAGGGCAGGGAGCCATTTGATGCCTTTCTTTCATACTTCTTGTTTAGATATGTGTAAATGCTGCTCAGAGATAAAGAAATGAGGAGAGATACTCTTAAACAACTCACTCCTCTCCCCAAAATTTTCAACATTCATATGGGACCCACTTCCTTCTGTAATATTTCCTAAACCAATTCTTAGATTTTATCCTATCATTCTTGATTTATGGTTTCAAAATTGTTAACCTAAGTAATGAAGCAAAGCAATAATAATAAAGAAGTTATTCTTGCCAGAGCAAACATCTAAGCCTAATTATTAATACTAGTTTTTAGCAGCATCAAAATGATATTCTGATTTCTAGCAGCATTCTAGTGTGTGAGTGGTGGGGACAATTTATCATGGAAGAAGGAAAAATGGTACATGCTGTCACATCATGTATCATAGAAGTATCAAAATTGCTATGGAAACTGTGCACTTTTTATAGAGTAGGCACATAAAATTCACATAATATGTCAGAGAATAAGTTATTACTGTCCTGAGGCTGTAATAAGATCTACACCCTTATTAGTGAAAAGATTTGACAGATTTTGTTTATAATGAATACTTGTAGCCAATGAGTTTGAGTCAAAGTCACCCTATTTTGACCCATCCACTTGATTTTAGGTTTCTGTCTCCCTTAGATACAGGGAGAGTGCAGAGTTGTATAATTTCCAATGGTTATTAGATTCCATTATAGTCACTTGTGATACGACAGGGAAATTGGCCATATTCAAAATTATTAGGAGGTCTTGGGTTTTTTTCTTGCATTATACAGACCTATTCTTAGCATTTATCTGTGTTTACAATTTCTTGTTGAAGAGACAGAGCAGACAATTTAGGATTCATTTGATAAGACTGCGAATAGAAAACTCTAGGTTTTAACACAAAATGGCTTAAAATATTTCCTGTGATGAACCCAAACACTGGAGCCCTTTGCCACCCTGATCTCTGTGTGGCAGGTTTCTCGCTGATTGACAGCATCTCTGATGGGTTAGGTTGGAGAAAAATGAGCTTGTTTAGGAGAGCAGAAGATACTGCAATTAGGTTTTTGCAGTCCAGTGAAACAGTGACTGGTGAAAGAAAGGAAAGTGGAGAAAAATGGTCTCACGTGTAGCACCCTAGGGTACCAGGGTACATTTATCACCTTGTTCTGTATGACACACTGGATGAATGTTGATGGAGATTGTCAGCATCCATGTCAGGAAAAGCAATTCCACGACTAAAAGAGTTTGTATTAAAAGACTCTCCACCAGGAGGAAATTCACATTATTACTTTATAAATAAACAGCCTACAAAATGGAGCAAAGCAGATAACTGGAGATAATATTTTAAATTTTGTTTCAAACGTGGGCTCTTGTTTACTGAAGGCAGCAAACCTGTGGTAAGCATAAAGCAATCAGACTGAAACCTTGGAAAATAAAAAGAGGTTTTTAAAAAGCCACTGTAAAATGAGAACACAACAGCAGCAATCAGAAGCATGTGGTGGGAAGGGCAGGACTGCACTACATGTAACCATGTTTACAAATTCTGCTGATGTGTAATGTATAAGGTGTTCTACAATAGTCCATTACCATTAAACCATGTGGTATCAGCCAGCAAGAATCCTAATCCTTATATATCATCTTCAAATGATAGAGGAAATGGGAAGGTTTAATTTGTTTTGACCATGCAATCATTGAAACTTCCATTGGGTGAGGAAGTCACCTCTGCCCATACAAGGATAAAACCAGAGATTTCATTTTGCAACTAACTTTTGCTATTAATTTCTGAAAACTTATCCTATTTCTGACTAGCTATGGAAAGACAAACTTTTAAGAAAAACTGCTTCACTGAAATTTCATTTTAAGGATTATAATTTTTATAAATGTCATACTTGCATGTATCTATACCCTCTATTAAATACACAGCATACATTTTTCAACATATTTAAGGATATTTAATGAGTTTAATAAACTTAAAGAGATGTTATATCTGTTCACTCTGTAAAGACTGTTTATTTCAGGAAATAAACCATTTTGAAATGAGCAATATGACTTTTAGAGTTATGACTATCTCATTCAATTAGTTTCTGTAATTACTGTCATTCCACACAGTATATGCAGTACTAAAGGAGAAAATACATTTTGAGGAATTACAGTGTAGGTGTACAACAGTTATTGTTAATGAGCCATAAACTTTAGTCTCCTGCTCTGTAAATTCATGCCAGTGTAAAGTAATTTGGCAAAATAAGTTGACAGTTACAGTTGGGCAAATGCTGTTGCATTTTAACATTTTCTGAGATTGTTATCCTCTAGCACATTTCATAAAATTTATTTTTCCTCTATATTTTAAACCATCATGCTACTTCTAAAAAACATGTTACGAGAGATGCAAGATCTGAGCAGTGCTGGATTCTCCCTGCTCAGTTACATGGTACCTGAACTAAAGCAGGGAATTTATAACACGCTTTCTCCTCTACTCAGCTTTGCCTTATCTCAATTTCAGAGGTACTAAAGGACAAATTAAACATAATCCTAGATCTTCACAACTCATGGACTTACACTTTGTTTACATGAGCAAGTGGCACAGGTCAGCAGGAGCAGATCTATGAGGAAGCAGTGCTGAGGCCCAAACTAAACCAGGCACAAAAAGAGAAAAAAATAATATCACTGGAAAGCTAATAATTCTGGTGAGTCATTTTTCACTTGAAGTTCATGCTACCCAGTACCTTACAATTGGGAATACTTCCCCTTTCACAAGATAAAGCTTTTTGTATTTTTCTGATAGACCCTCCTGGGCAGACATGTGTCTACCAGGCTGTGGATGGGGAAAGTCTTACCAAGAAGGACAAAAAAATTCATTGTAAGTATAATCACTTGCATTCTGTCCATAAAGCAGTAAATAATAATAATCAATGTTCTTCATAGAGCAGAAGTCTGGAATTGTCTGGCATCTCCAGGACCTGGCACTGAACAGGCCGACTCAATATGCTGATGAATGTGTCTGCTGCACAGTTAATAGATATTGTTCTGTTATACACAGGATAAAATATTCATCACCTCAAAAAGAAGATAAAATCTGGGTGCTGTCATTCAATGGAAAAACTTTGATCAGTAGTTTCTTTGTTTCAAGTTCAGGAAATCACTATTGACAGTTTAAAATTAGTAAAAAAACAACCACCATATTCTCTATTTTGATATATAAATTTAAGCTACATTTTTTCATTGCTATATATGTGTAGCATACCTGAGGCTTAAATCCAATAAAAGACAATTTTCAGTGAAACTTTTACCCTGTGAATACTGCAATAGCAGGAAGCATGGTTAGCACTGTAAGGCCACATCCTGTCACATTAAAGTTCCCCTGAAAAGCCCCATGCTTCCCACATCTGGTTGGTTCCTCACCACAAACTATTTCCTCTCTCTTCAGACTGCGAAAAGGCAGAATAAAGGCCACTTTCCCAAGATGTGAAATGCACTTTGCACACTCTCTAAAGTAACAAAGGCACAGCCCCTAGCAGGGATACTGCAGAACAGGGTGAGGCAGGCAAACAAGGGTTAATGAAAGTAAACAACTGATTTAGTAGGGCTCATCTCTTGTGTTCACGATGTAGGTCACATCCTGAGACAGACCCAGCTCCTGAGGATGGGTACTTTGCTATCTTTAATAATCAGTTTTAATCGTGATAACAAATAAGAAAAACCTCTGTCACTTTTGAAAACCTTAGTCACAATGTGCAAGTTTCTGTGACACCTTTGCTGAACTGAATCCACTTGCTTGCTGGCTCTTACAGTGATTGTTCTGTTGGCATCAGAAGTCACCAAAGTAGCTGGGACAGGGCAGAGGCACTGTCAGTATCAAACAATTCACGTGGATACACCTTCTGTGGCTCCTCAGGGTTTCAAAATCAAAGAGTTTGGGCTATGTTTAAATTGGATGATTGACAGAGTAAGATCAAATTTCTATGTATCTAGAATTTATTAAAAAAAGAAAAGGCAGGTTGGGACATTTTTCCTTTATCATGGTTTAGACAGCCATTTTAATGAAGTAAATTTAGCTTTCTCCAGATGTTACATAGTTTCAAAACAACACATTTTCACGTACCTGTTCCTGTCTTTAGGGCAATTGTTAAGTTATTCAGTAGCTTTATCTGGAAGGACAAGAGACCAAGCTACAGCTTCAGATACTCCACTTAAGGAAAAAAGGACATGACTGTTCTTTGTTTTATTCAAAACTAGGATGCTAAGCAAGAAGGTACTTACAAGCATACGGGAGGTTATGGAATGGGAAAAGGTAAGAGAGGTGTTTCTTGTATGATTTTTAAGCTTCCCTGTTATCATAAACAAACCTCAGCATGTCAGCCTTCAGAAAAGAGCTGATAAAAGCAGATTTGATTTCATTTATTATATGATTGGGAGCTGCTAAAGCCTCATGCTGCTTTGATCCTGTTCACATGGAGCAGAGACCATTCAGTCTCTTTGCATGTCTGGGAGACCTGGGCTTTGGTCATCTTTTAGATACAACTTCATTCCTTTTTCCTACCCCAAACTACCTACTACTCTACAATTTAGCACTGGTAACCTCTGCACATAGGACACAACTAGAGTGACATTTTTCCATAATGCAGTGGGACAAGAGAAATGCTTTTAGTCAATTATCTATATAGACATTGTCCAAGAAAGGGCAACTATCTCAGAGTTCACTCAGCTGACATTAAAAAGCCCAATATCAAAGTTAGCATCCAAGAACATCACAGACCAAGAAAAAGAGAAATGAGAGAAAACTCCAGTGAATCGTCATTCTGACTATTTTAATTACTTTAATAATCTCTTTAATTGCAGAGCTAGCTTATAGAGAAGCAATAATGCAAAGAGCGCATTACTCAGTTTTTCCTGCTTTGCACATCAAAAATGCATATTCACCCTTAGAAAACGCAGGAGTCACAGCATCAGTGTTGGTGCCTTGTTACATTCCAGCCATAAAAAGGATGCAGAAAGCACAGCCAACAACTCACAGACTACAAACTACTTTAGATCATCCTTCTCCATCAATACATCTGCTTCTCTCAAGATGTATTTATTGGCCCGCCAGAAATTTAACTTGAGCACGTTCCAGAGAAGTCTCCTTCAGAATATCTGTTCACTTTAAGTGTTACTTTCCTAGGAAATAATTGTTATGCCACAAGTTACAGAAACAAATATATCTCAATTGTCACTTAACTTTAAAAAACACCGAACCAAAACAACTCAATAAAAGAGAAGCAGACGGTTCAACATCTTCTGGGTGGTCATGCACCACATCCACGCTTTCCTGAAGTCCTTCCATACGTCCTTACTGCAAGCTATCAGAGATAACAAATGACACATTTAGAGGATGATTGAGCACTCCACAAATGTTAAGAATGGCAGAGCACGCAGTTGCTCAGCACAGCTGGCACAGTAATTGAGATGCATGGGGAAGCTCCTTGGTGCTCCAGGCCTCATCCTTGCACAGGAGAGCAGGCGCTGCTGAACCCAACACGAGGAGAGCACAAGGCTTTGTTTGGGATTCCTCTCCCCTAACTGTGACACGACCACAGTTCTCTCCTGCTCTCCAGTTACTCCCACTGCAGGAACCCCCAGACAGCCGACACAAGGGTCAGGGCTCCCTGATAACACACAAAGACCCCTTTATCACTCAGTCTCACTTCCCCTCCTCCCCAACACTTTCCACCAGAGGCATGAGGCTGAAAAATGCTGCCCACCGTACCAAGAGGTGCCGAGAAACGTTTGTAAAACCTCTCGGAAGAGCAGCCAGGTGAGGTCACGCATTGAAACACTCCTCCACTCCTCTCCTCACCTCTCTGTATTTTCTCTCAAGCAAACAAAATCAGGTTTGGCACTGGCAGGTTACACCAATTAAGGGCCACCCCAGGCCCAGACAGCTAAAGTAGGATCCAGGAAGCAACAAAAATCAGGGAGAGGGCTTTGGGGTCTGCATTTACACTGGTCTTGTAAGCCACATATGGTGGAGGAGGGAAGGGTGGCAGATGTTTTTCTGAACCACAGGCTGAAGTGGCAGCTGCTGAGGGGCTCTGCTACACCCAAGGGACGAGGACTTTTCTCCAAGCCTCTTCCCTGCCTTATTTTTGTGCCCTACTCTAGGAAAAAATTGCGAGCAGCAGCTGAAAGCAAGCTTCAGCAGCTTGGGAGGAAGCAAAAGAAACAAGGACTTGGCATATTGTATCTATAACACAGTTAGGGTAAAAATTCCCAGTTTGTAATTTGTCCTTCCATTAAACTATAATTCAATAAATCAATTAAAGTACAATTCAGTAAACAGTGTAACTGAAAATGCACCAGGACTGGTTTTCAGAGCACAGCTGCTGTTCTTTATGGATTCAGAGCTGAAACACCACTGTTTGCATTAAACAGAGTAAAAATGGGAGCTCCCCTCTCTGACATGTCACAAATCTTCATACGTAATCATTTTTGTTATTTGCTGAAGATGAGTTTTCAGTCACTTTGGCAGCAAACTGCAGAGAGGGCAGTGAATTAAAACAAACATGTGGATCACATTCTGTGTGCCTCAAGGACTGAGCTCCTAAAACCAAATTCACTTTCATCTAACAAAGCTTATGATTTTTTTTTTTACCATAAGACCATGCCCCCTCCAACCTCTACCACTTTGTGCTTTATCTTCTTTATCATAGATCTCTTACAAGTGTTGTACTAAATCTCTACTGTACATTCATACAAAAGAATGAATACACCATGCTAAATACAAGTGCCTCCACAAACAGAAGCTCTTGTCAGATAAAGCTGTATCTATACATAAATATATACACAAAGGAATTTTGTAGCATCTGGGAACCCAGATTAAAAATAAAGAGATTATAAAAATTGGCCCCACTGATTCATAAACGATGGTGAAAATACACTCAAGTCCTACTTCAGGCATAGCTGGCTTTTGAGAGAGCTTGGTTGAGCCTAGGTACAATTTTGGAGCAGACTACTGGGCTGGTTGAGAGTTTTGTGCATACCCAGGGAGATCCAGGCAGCAGCATGCCAATACACAGAATTATCAGCACATCAAAGGCATTATATTTATCAAACCCTGCCACAGCACATTTACTAGCTGTATGATGGATGTTGTTGTAGCGAGCAAGGAACACTTTGATGTACATGGCCTTCTTTGATTAATGAGGGCTCTTGCTGAGAAGCTGCATATGGAGTAAATTACTCTTTTCAAAAATGGCTGATTTGCACTATTGTACTAATTATGTCACAAGCTCAGAGTTGGTTCCAGATCCAGTTACCCAAAATAAAGAAATAAAAATTCACATATACAGGTCATGATTTTGTCACACACATGCATCAGCTCAAAATCCTAAAGTCCTAATTAAATTAACTTAGAGTTTCTTTTTTTTCTACAGAGAGCACCAGTAAGCATTTCCTTGCTTCACTGAAAGCTTCTACAATCTGGTATCTGGTAACTAATTTGTTTCTCAGAAATGAATGCAATTTTTTTTTTGTAAATTCCACTCTATTTATAAGAACACTATAAGAGTTCTGGAAGCATTCCAATTTTTCACAACCCGTCTTTCCCCTCCAAAAATAAAAAACCCCAACTAATCAGCCAAAAAAAACCCCCAAAATCCAATCAACCAACCCAAAAAAAAGCTCAGGGAACCACAATGCACAAGGCACGTCTCTTAAAAGCTTTTTCTAGATTAATTCTACCAGCTAGCAAAACTCTACAAAACTGAAGTTATTCCATTAGCCTCAAGTCTCTAAGCATGTGGTGCCTTAAGCAATTTATGCACTTAGTTGTAACAACAACAGAAGTATTTCTTTGAGAGCATTAAATAGTGTTAACTTTCTTCAAATTTTGAACAGTAAATGTTTTATCACGCTAATCAAGCATATTTGCAGACTCCACTTTGTTATTATGGGTGGCAGAACCATTACTTTGCCACGATCACAAGGAGCACGCAGACCAAATTTATCGTTGGACATACAAACAAGATGAAAGGGAGGACAAAAATCAGTGTTTCTGCCTGTGGGGTGACACTGCACCGAGGGCAAAATGATTCCTTAAGTGCACTTTCTGTTAGAAAGTTCAGATTTAATCCAACTTGGGTTTCATAAGTCAACGTTTTTACACAACACTTTTTGCTGCAGTTGCATGACAGCACATGAATTACCCAAATAAAATAAAGAAAGGAGGAGCCCACATTAACCCCATAACTCAGGCGATGAGATATCACAAGACACCCTGTCATCTCACACAACAAAGTAAAGTTTAAAAAGCCTTGTCAGATTTGTATAGAGTCACAGAACGGTTTGAGAGTTGGAAGGGGACTTAAAGAGCATTTGGTTCCACCCTGCCACGGGCAGGGACACCTTCCACTATCCCAGGGTGCTCCAAACCCCATCCAACCTGGCCTGGGACACTTCCAGGGATGGGGCAGACACAGCTCTTTTGGGCAGCCTGTGCCAGGGCCTCATCATGCTCACGAGGAAGAATTTCTTCCCAAATCTCATCCAACCCTGCCCTCTGTCAGGTTGCAGCCATTCCCCCTTTGTCCTATCCACGTGTAACACTGAGGTGAGTGAATCTTTCATGCCAACTGAACAAAGGAGATTTGTATCTGACACCCAGTCGGTCTCACCTTTCTGTAGCACCTTTCTGTGAGGTTTCCAGGGACTCCAATCAGCCAGCTCAGAGATCTGAACCACAGTGGAGGGGTGCAACACATTTAAATAGAAATAACTTCCTGTTCAAAGTCAAACATTTAGGAAACTGTAATCATGAGTACCCTGTGCCTATCATGAGTACACGTATTCTGAGACAAGTCAGCCACACTGCCCTTCTTCTCCAGAGATTTTTACACAGATTTCTGAATTGCTGCAAGGGAGAGAAAGAAAACAGAATCTGTGAAAGGTACAGTTCCCATATCAACAACAACATTACTTTCCATTTTTTTCCACAGCAGTCTTTCAATGAAAGCAGTTCTCTAGGTGTATCAAATGCTATAAAATATCCAGTTAGGTGTTTCCAAGTTGCTTAGAAGGTAGCAACTCACAGCTTTCAAATCCTCCCTGAAAATACATTTCTCCTGTCATAGAACAAGCTGGAAAAGTTTTTTTCCAAAGGTGTATTGGATTTGATAGTAGTACCCACAGAGGGAAATCATGGGGGGAAGGAGCTAAGGAAGACCATTCAGATCTATGACAGCTCTCCCTGGACAAGTTTCTGAAAGGTTAGGAGCTCACTGTGGGGAATTGCACTCACAGTAAAATACAGCACTGGCACCGGGCAGCCCATGAGGACTTTCATGGTTCCACTGCTTAAAATGTGTGTAAAATGTAACATATTAACACCAAAGTAACTCTAGGCTGATTTACAAAACTTATCAAACAGGTGGAGCCATACCCTGTGTCACAAAACATATCAAACAGGTGGAGCCATACCCCGTGTCACATTAGAATGGAAGAGAATGGTCTGCTAGAATTGCTGGCTGAGCAGCAAACAGCATGAACCTCTTTGGTACTGTTAGTACAGAAGGGAGACAGTAAAAACAATAACTATGGATTATGCAAAACTGCTCTTCACTCTCCTTTTGGTGCAGTTTCACCATGTCCTTCTTTCAGGCCTCCTGAATTTCTTCAAGAACATGCAATTTTTTAATGGATTTAAAACATTAGTGATTAATTAGCATGTCCAGGACATACTATGTCTTATCTACCAATGTAAAAACAAAATACCACATCTTGGTATGCTGAAGTGTTTCAAGGTTCTTCGGAAAACTCGAGATTTGCTCCATTCCTCCTCCATGTGCAAGTACAGCTCCCCAGAACAGCTGAGGCAACTCAGGCTCCTGCTTCCAGGACAGCTCAGAGAGACCCTGGCTGGTGCAAGCTCCCCGAGATGGAGAACAACTCGACTTATTAAGAGTAATCACATTATAATGTGGTTTTAGGTTCTGGTTTAGAAAAGTGTTTGGGATGCCTACAGTTTGGGTTTAAATCCAGAAACTGAACTAAAATTAATGGAGGAACTCTCAATATACCTATATTATAAAGAGCTTTACTTCTGGTCAGTCATACTCAGAAATTCTCTATCAAGCAGTTCAAGCTTGACAAACAAACAGATTAAAAGGTTCTATTAAAATCCTGCTTGAGTTTCAAAAGAAAATGAGAAGAGTTTATTGACCATATCTTCATTCCTAATTTTCTCTGACTTTCTTCCAGCCACAGAGCCTACAAGCAATGTAGATGACATTGTCTGCTGATGACAATTCCCCTCTCCAAGAATTTTCCAGACAAAATGTTTTTGTTCAAAATTCTGCCAAAGCTCAATATTTCATCCAGTTCTTATTCCTAAGCCAAGAATATCTGCTTGTGAAAACTTTCCTATTACTTTAAATAATGACACTACACAATGCCAATCCTTTAGCTGTTTCCCAAGAACTCCTACCATTAATTTCCCACACTAGGTAAACTAGTAAATTAGCTTCCAATGCAAAATTGGAATTACTACAGAGGTACGTTCTCAGATGACGATATCCTCTGTAGGGAGATGTCTCATTTCCAACCTTATTCTTGTACTACAAACAGTATAAAACAAATTAAATGAAACCATGAAGAGCACAAGTTCTGTTAGAAAACAGTTACAGCTTGCACTGAGCCCCAAAAAAATGGAGAATATATAAAATGCAATAGACAAAAGGATCCAATGCTGACCTCATATTAGTTGCAAACTGCTGGATCAGCCTGCTCCCTCCAAAGTCACTCATTTGGCTTCAGGGCATTTTAAATAAGCTTTTGATGTTGGAATTGCTACTGTATAGCTGGAGAACAGCAAATGTTGAATTTAAAAACGAAAAAATAAAAGCAAGTTGGGTAATTGCAAGCTGGTAAATCCAACAATGGAACAATGTCTGAAGCGAGAAAAATTAATGGTAATGGTTCAGAGAATGCTCCCCAAACTGGGACAAGAAAACTGAAAATACTGAGAAGGGAAAAACTGACACATGAATGCACTCAGAGCACAGCAAGTACATATGGATTAACTACAAGTTTATGCCAATTATTAGGGTTTTTACCAGTTAGAGTTGTAACAGTCTGAAACAGCTTTATGATTGACAAGAAAAGAAATGACCCTAAAAAACAACTGAAAAGACACTAACGAACTGCTGACATCCTGCAAAGACACTGTGCACTGCTGAGAGGGACTCTGGGACTGCACCAGCTGCAACAGCAGAGGACCAGACTCAGGAGGCACCTTCCAGTCACATATTCCAGGTTATCAGTAGTTTATCTCAGAAACATGATTCATGGCTGTGGCTGCCTACCTGGGCAGCAAAGAATGAAATTCTGGCTCTCATAAGGAGTGTGGCTTTTTTTGAGGACAAAATGCCATTTTGAAGTTGCCATATCTATTCACAGCAGTTCTGGGGAGTAACAAATATGACAAGAGGCATGGATGTTAGTGCTATTGTTAGCAAGACAGAATTTTAGCAATCGTAATAAGTATTTACAGGCACCTGATCTGGAGAAGAAATAAAGGGAAGGTAGGTGGGAGCTATCAAGAGGTAGGAAAAAAAGCATCTAACTCAATGGTCTTTTGAGATTCTAGATCTCAACTGCCAAGTCCCAGCCTCTGACCCAGCAATGAATCTGGGCATTATTTATTTCCTGCTGGACCTTGACCTTCTAATGAAAGTGTGCTATTGCTGCGGCTGCAGAACTGGAATAAAAAAAGCAGGCAGGCAGCCTGTCAGGCAAAGGCAGGACAGCACACAGGGCTGCCCTTTGCACTGTCACACCAACAGCAGGCGTGGCCAGCACAGCGCTGTATCCTCAGTGCAGCTGCCTGGTTTAACCAGAAAAACTGACAGCAGTTTGGCTCTGACCACGGTAAACGGACAAGCCAAAGGCTGAAACCCTGACTAACGTCTTTTCCAAATATTCCTATCTTCCATCGCATTCTTCTGTCAGGAGACTCTCAGCAGACCCACGCATATCCCAGAGTTTGATTTGCTATGATGGGAAGTGTAAGGGGGCTCCTGCTTCAGCTCCTGGGACTGAGCCTAGCTAAGCCTTGGCCTTCATTTCAGTACTGCAAGAAAGTTAATAGGGCCATTTATGGTTTACAAACTACCTCCACTTGCATTGACCATTGTAAGCCTCAAGCAAAGCTGTCATGAGGCTTTTGTAGGGGGAAACCTTAAGGGCTTTGGCTAAGGCTTGCTGTCAGAAAACTGCTTGAAATGAATTCAAATCACCAGCCTCCCTTACTGAAGGTCAAACACAACATTTGCAGCTGGAATTGCCAACACAATAGCAACATGAGGAGGAAAATAAAGACCACCTGAGAGGAAGACAGTGGCTGCTCTATTAGCATTTTCCTGGCAGTTGGGAAAGAGCAAAATGGGAGGGGGAAGGCAGAGCCACAGGCTGCCTGTCAGGAAGGTGAAACTGTGAAACTCCTACCTTCAAAAGAGCAGTTAGTCCAAATGTCTGAATTTACTTTAAAGGCCGAGTCAGCCTGTGCCAATGCTGCAGGAGGAATCAGGCCTGACCATCTCCCTGTCCTGTGCCCCACAACAGGCAGGTTATCTCCTAGGAAAGGGAAATCTCACCCAGCAGGATGAAGGGGAGCTCTGACAACTTCTGGCAGGCACCCCCTGGACACCTCCATAGCCAGCACCTAACAGACCACACCATCCTTCGCACAGCAGAAAGCAAAAACCACACAACACGTGGCTGTGGGCTCCTGGAGAGCCAGGATGGCCTAGAGGAAGAATTGTGCTGTAAGGCACAAGTGCCTGCACTTGTGGTCAAAGGGAGGTGACAGCACAACGTTTTCTCCCTTGGCTCATCCCGTGGCACACTGCACGGGCAGGGCAATGACTTCCAGAGGGCTCTGGTTCCCTTATGTTGTTTCTCATCCTCATGTGTCCACACAGCAGTTGGCAGAGGTGAGAAAGCTTCAGCACTTGGCACATATTTCCTACACAAAGGTGTTTCTCTAAGAAAGCTCAGCTTGCAGAGGAGGTGCCAGGGCACTGGGAGAGGAGAGTGGCCCCAGCCATGGCGAGCTGCAGCCAAGGACAGCCCGCCGTGGGCAGAGCTGGGGGCTCTGCTATCACCACAGCAGATGGAGAGCCAGGCTCTGCTCTGTCTGCACAAGGAGCCCTGTCAGGAGCAGCAGGAACAGGGGAGAGGAGCCACAGTGTGCCCAGAGGTCCCAGGCAGGGCTGGCCACAGGCTCCCCACACCCCTGCCTGGCCAGGCTGGGCTGGGCTGGGCGTCACTGGGGCTCCTGACAGCCCAGGGGGGCTGCTCAGGGGTGTTCAAACCCATCCGTGCCCTCAGAGCAGGCAGCTCATCATTCTGACAGCGTTCTTTAATCGCATACCAAAGTGAAAACAAAAACAATCGACCACATTTAGTGGGAGCTATCTCTTTGCTTTATTTCTTAACTAATTCATCTTTTAGGCTCACCTCTGGCTAAAGGCCTAGATTCAGAACATTTTTCCATCTTCCTGATCCAAATAATACAGTTATAAAGAAAAGCATTAGGAAAGATAAGGCCAATTTTGTCCATTCAGAAGTTCAGCCCTAGTGCATACATTTTGGACATCTTTCTAGAAAGGCCATTTTAAACATTTATCTGAATTTGTATTTTAAAAAGTCAGATTCCCATTTGCAGTGAACCAAGCTTCAAATCACACAGAGAACCAGATGTGTGGAAGGCAGAGCAGCAAGGCCAGCACCTGTATCTGCTGAGTCAGCCAGCTGCTCACATCCCCACGAGTGAACGAGTCTAATAAGATTGGCCCCTGGGACCAGAATCAATCTATTAACCAATATCATCTGGAGACCTTGGGTCCTCTCTCATATCTTCTACAAATTGTATTGCTTCTTGTTGAAAGCAAAATCCTTATGGCACTACTATCTCAGGATCACAGCAGCATTTTTCATATTATCTTGCTGCATAGTAAGAAACTAAAAATATTAAAATGAAACCACATACTAGTTTATAAGGAGAAGGAAAAGGAAAAAAAAATGAAAAAAGATAGACCTATGATCAAAGCAAAAAAAAGGAAGATGAAATTTATTTTGGCAGAAAATTTTCTACTAGTAAAAAATGTCCTAGAATCTTATTAGAGTATGTTAAAAAAAGATACAAGGAAAAGTTGTGTAGGCATTAGTAGTTACATTGAAGATTCCACGTGCTTCAGAGAAATTATAGGGTAATACATGAAATTTAAACACGTGGAAGGATGAGAGGTAACCAGAAGGCAGCTCAGAACTTTGTTATCTCGTAAGCACTGCATAATTCAGCTGGCAAACCCACACGCTTGGAGCGGGGTTGTTACCAATCACCCCACAAGACAAGAAGCTCCTGTTCAGACTGCAATATTTAAGGTGGAGAGAAAGAAGATGGAGAGAAGAGAGCTGGTTTCAAAAGACTAAAAAGTCAAGCTCATAGTTTTGAACTTGAAATGCCTATAGGAAAATTCCTACATGAAAAATGAAACATGAATGGTAACAGCTTCTTCCCTTCCAGTAAAGGATGCCAACTGTTCATGACTCTGAACATGAACACTGAAGATATCCAGAATAATAGAACATGCCACAAAGAATGCACAAAGCAAGCACTTTTGATGAGAAATCACTATGGCCCTTTAGCATGAAACAGCTGCTTAGAAATACCCAACTGCAACTACACCTCTCATGACTGTCCTCCCAGAATAACCTCCCAAATAAAACAGTATATTTGCCCTCATGTTGAATACTACACCCACACATCTCAGTTTTTTTAAAAAGGTTTTACCCCAATTGATGTGTTTTGGAAGCAGAATATTGAATGTTTGACACCACGCACATCTTAAAAGTGCCCATCATTATTACCAATACTGATAGCAGCAATAAAATATTAAAAGGTAAAATTGCCATCTTATATTTCCATAAGTTCCAAACTCCATTATTTTACTGCATTTTATTTTTTCAGGTAATACCATGGCACGCATTCCCTTAAAAGAATGACCTGAATGTCCTTTTTGGTGGGAAAGTAAGAAATAGGAATCAAGAACACAGATATGATCCACAAATGGGTTGAATTGAGGAAACCACACAAGAAGAGGGGGGGGGGAACTGAGCCTGTGAAAATGGGAATTTTGAAGGATTACAGCTTAATCAGACAGAAGATTGGGCTCACTCCATTCCCAGGGCAGTGCACATACACACAGCTTCAAGTGTCCAAAACTTATCAGAGAACTAGCAAGAACAGAATTAGCTGTCATTATTCCTGGGAATAAGAAGGGTTGATCCAGTATTATGAGAAGACAAAGCCAGGATTTTGAAAACAGATCATTCTATTTGAACCTGGCAGCCACTTCCCTGGCCAGCAATCACGGGATTTTTTGTCTATTCTCAGGGATTGCAAAATTATCCAGGAAAATGTTTACTTTTGCCTTTTCTCACTACAGTTCCTGACTAGAATCTTCATGAATAAAATCTAAAAAAGAGTAAAGTGCCTTTATTTTACTTGTTAAAGTAGCCACAGGTTGCCTTGAAACAAGTGAGCCTTGCTGGAGCACTGCATTTGTTTTCTTTTAATAGGAACCAGAGCCTAAATATCACATTTGGCTATGCTGCCCTTTTGCAAATAAACCCAGAAGGAATATGAGGAACAGATCCTGTAGTTAAGGGCTCTACGATGCCTGCAGTAACACCAATCTATGATGTTACTGAACTGTGCCATTTAGCAAAGGGCAGACAGAGGAAAAGACAAGAACAAACCTCACGCTACACCCGAACTTACTTAATTTAAAATAAAAATAAAAAGAAATGAAATATCCAAGACACACAACTGGCCACTTTCTCCTTCTTGTTGCTTTACTGTTAGTACCCTTTTAGCCACTGTGTGGTCTCTGTCAGCTTAGTTGCTCAGCTCAATTTTTAAATCTCATGGATAAAACACAAATTGTGTTCAAGGAACATTTTATGAACTAAAAAATAGACTTAATCTCTTAAATCCCACAGTCCTTTTCCAGTCAACAGGTGGCCTGCAGCTTGGAAGGACATCTACCTGTCCCACCAGCCTCAGCCCCCTGCAGAGCAGAGTTTCTCACTGTCCCACTGGGGACAGTTTGTTCCAGGAGGAGTTGTGGGCCTGACTCAGACACCTCCACTTGTTCCAGAGAGAACATCACACCAGCAGCATCTCACTGGGGAAAGTGAAACGATCAAAAAAATTATAAAGAACTAAGAGGACCACCGAGATTTTAACTACATGATGTGAAGGAGAGCCCAGCTCCAACGTGTTGAGCTGGGTGCCAGTGCATGAAAGATGTTTGCAAACAATGCCATTTCTGTCATTTTAGATAGCAACTGATTTATGAGAAAAGAAAAGCCTGGGGAGCAAAGAAAAGCTGCATTCATTTGTTCTTCTCATAATACCAAACACTCACATTTTAGAGTAAGTAAAATACTTTTAAACTTTCTGAGTAAATAAAACAGTAACTACTTCCATTAACAATTATTTAAATATAAATATATAGCCCTGGGGTTAGAATTAGAGACCAGAAGTCTCATGCATCCCTTTTTGGTGACACTCTACCCAACCCCTGCAATAGAGACTCATTTAAGCAAATCTCAGCATTTAAAAGCCACACAATAAGCCAAATTACTAAGCCTATCATTTCACACTGAACTTCTCAAGGGTTCTCTTTTCTTTTTATAGCCAATACTGTGAAATAGTTTAACTTTGGACTGTTAAGTCTCCTAGAGCTTTGCATCATTCTGGTATCTTGTGGCATTGATTCTGTGGCTCAGCTTTCATTTTCAGGAGAAAAAAAAAAAAAAAAAAGAAGTAGTAATTGGCCTGTACTTTCTGCTAGTTACCCCTCCCGGAGCTTCAGCTGCTCTCAGGGGCAGGATTTCAGAGACAGAACCTCCCACTGCCACAGCTCCTGCCTCACACCTGGGTGAAGCAGGTCAACCACCTCCTGTAACAGAACTCTAATTAATCATACCTCTCTAATCTAATTAAAATGTCTAGTCCAAAGGACTCCAAGGACCACGGGCCCCCGGCTTTTAGCTCTGTCGCTGTGGTCAGTGTGTTCCCGTCCAGGCATTCGCGGTGACTAACAGGGTAGCAGCCCACACAAATGCTGTCCGGGGCACAGTCCCTCTGCTTCCCAGGGGACGGGCGCTTCCCGAAAACGTTTTGCCACGTTTTCTCAGGCTGCAGGTGGGTCAGCACAGTGAAAATAAAATGATCACACTCTGTGTGATCGCGTGGTTTTTCCCCACTAAAACTTCTGTCGTCTATTTTGGGAGGCCTCGCCTGCCTCTCAGCTGTCACTTCGGATGAGCGTACAGCTGTTCTGAAGACATTGTACCTCTGTACCTCCCTCCATCAGATCTGCCTCTGCTGTTTTTCCCCTCCTTCTTTGCACGAGTTACCTTAGGTGCCAGGGGAGTTCCCTCACAGAATTTATTGTAGCGATCTTAATTAAATTAATATTCCTGAGTGCAAGGCTACTGGGATCTGAGGCTGGTATGAGGTTCATCGACTTTCACTTAGAGGGTAAAGTTTCCAGTTTTCACTCTCACGAGGCAATATGAAAAATTTATGACAGAAGCAGGAGAACTCTTGCTAGAGGCAATGACATCCCTGTGCAATTAAAACACTTTCAAGTGTCTTTTTTTCTCCATTCCCCTTCCACTCATCTTAGAAAACAATATACTGAGCAACTTTATTCTGCACTGTACATTTTTAACTTAAAGATCTGTAGGCACTTGACAAATTATAACCTGATCATAAAAATTTTCTTACAGTTTGAAATGTAACATATTGTACAAGGTTATGGCCAGATGGTAAGGAGTTTTTTTTTCTTCTCTCTCTTTTTTCCTTTTTTTTGGTAAGAAAAACAATTTAAAGCTTTCAAGCAGCAGAAGAAACTCCCTCCACGAACAGCAACGCAGACCCTGTGTGCGCTCCTAGGAGATCACAGCAATTTTACTGAAGCCCTGAAGGAGCAGCTGTGGGACGGGGCGAGGCGGGGTGTGAGGCTCTTGGCTGTCACGGGTGCTCCGGGGCGGCGGGAGCGGACTCCCGGCACATCCCGAGGGTGTCACCACACCCTGCAGACCCATCCCGCTGCGGTTCCTGCAGTGCCCTTCTGGGAGCAGCCAACACCGTGGGAGAGCCGCTTTCTGCCCCACCAGTTTTGGGAGCCGCGCTTTTGGTTCTGAGCAGCTCCAGGACGGGACGCCTTTGAAATTAACCTCCTTTATTCTGTCTCATTTTGCAGAGCTGAGCAAGTGAGAGCTTTGGGGCAGTCAGCTTCTTTGTAAACTAGCGTTCAACTATTGCTGTGACTGCAAACTACGGGGAATAAAGCAACAATAAATACTTAATAGCCAACACAATGCAATGGTTCTTTCTTACCTCGTCAGAGGACATCATTTTTTGCACAGTGCATTGCAGAGCACACTGCAGTAACCAGAGCTAACTCTGAAACTTGCGAACAACAGAGACTATTCTTGCGATGACCATGTAAAATTCCCCTGAACAGCATGTGCCCTCAGAGAAAAATTTACTTTAATATCCCATGCTTAATTCTGAACATGCTAATCCTTGTTATCTCTGGATAGTTAATATTGCTGCAATGCAGTGATCTTTAAAGGAAAATACTGGTTATTATTCCTAAAATCAGAAATAATGAAAAGGGAAAGCTGTAACTTCTTAAACTCACTTCATATTTTAGACCTAAGTGGTGCAAGTAATGTAAATATTACAAATACCCACCAGGTGATCTAAGATCTTATTGTGTTAAATGTTGTCTTACTCTGATCATAATGGTAGTAATATAAATGGGCTATGAATTATAGTTGCAGAAAGTTGCACATGGTGAAGGATTATGAGTCTAAACTCATTTTCAGATAAATTACTGATTTGTCTTTGGAAAGCTTTAAAAACACCCCTTATTCTAGTCTCATATTGACTTTATTTGTCTCTGCCCTGCCACCACCTCCCTCCTCCTCCTTCTCACTGTAAATTTAGTCTCTTTTGGCAAGGTTTCAGGAGTGGGATAGTGCACAGAGCCATCTCACCAGCCCAAGGAATAAAGGATCCAGAGGAATTAAAACCCCACGTCTCCATTCTCAGTCACAAGCCCCGTGGGCCCATTGTGTGACACAAAGAGCTCCTCTGGACCAGAAAACACTGAACAATGGGCAGGTTCTGCCCTGCAAAGTGCAAAAGAGATGGAGCAGTGCGTGGAGCCAGACTTGTACCCCTGGGGTTCAGGACACCACAGTCGGCATCAGGTCAATGCACAACTCCCGAGGCTGCATTAATGGCTCACCTAACCCTGCTGTAAGTGCCCTGCTGGGGCCAGAGGGTTTGTGCACCTCCTGAAATGAGACAGCACCTCTTTGGTATGAACTAGATGAACAGCACCACAAAGGCAAGATGTTGTTTATCACACTAAACAGAAGGGTCTCTCTGTTCCCTTTCGCTGCTGCCAGCGACTGGCACCCATCTGTTACCTCTCACCATACATTTTGATCATTTGCTCTTGTAGCAGTGGTCTTTCATAATTTTCTCTACCACATAGGTCCTTTTCTAATTCCAAACTGTGTTC
Organism: Atrichornis clamosus; assembly: GCA_013400975.1. Classification (NCBI taxonomy): domain Eukaryota; kingdom Metazoa; phylum Chordata; class Aves; order Passeriformes; family Menuridae; genus Atrichornis; species Atrichornis clamosus. The sequence continues at coordinate 187,804 of WBMZ01005549.1, forward strand.
TTAAGGCTCAACTACTCTTTAAATAATACAGCACAACAGTGAGCAGGGTTTACTTACCTTGGAGAGGCTTTCTCAGTGTTCATGGCACATATGTGAGAGTAGCTCAGCACCAGTACCAGCAGTTATAACTTCCTAAGGTAGAAGCTCCTCCTTCAAGAGACATTTGTCTTGATTTTCCACAGCTGCATTGAATAGCACCCAGCTTCAGGTGTGTATGGCTTTCAGGTGTTACACAGGACCCTAATAAGGGGCAGTAGTTCTCAACTGAGACATCTAAGAGGACATACAGATAACCCTTCAAGCCAGAGCTAAAGGAAAATAAAGTGTATTTCCTCATCAGGAGGGACGTCTTGTGAAAGAAACATGGGCTGGTCTCCAGGATGGGGCCCCAGAGCAAATAGAGCCTGGATCCCTGCTGAAGAGGGGGGTATTTCTGAGTCAGTCCTTCAGGCAGCAAGAGGGTGGCCTCAAACAGAAATTGCAGCTCCTGAGAGAGAGGAGAGGGAGCACAGCTTTTTGGATGCAGTTTTAACAGCTGAACCAGAGTGAAGCACCACTCAATCATCAAACCTGTGATGGGAAAGCAAGCGAGGTACTACCACAGGGCAAAGCTCTGAGTATGACTGAGCCCAACGTAATTTTCTCACATCTCAGTCAGAGCTTGAGTATAAACATATGCACAAGGAGTAATGTTTGATATATTGGTAAGGTAGCTGAAATGTCAGTTCACTGGACAAGAAAGACTGTGATATTGCCTTTTTTAAATGCACAAAAGTATTAAACTTCCCATCTAAAGTAACCTCGAACCTGTTCTAACCGTACTGTCAAGAGACTCCTACAATAGACTCACAAACAGAGATATCAGCTCAAAGCTGGATTTGAAAGAAAAAGGTAACCACTGGATGCAGTAACTCATTAATGTGTAGGTGGAGGTGACAATATAAAGTACAAAGAAGCAGGAACTCCTTTGCTGTCCCCAAAACATCCCTGCTAACACTTCACATTTCTGAGTAGCGAGAACAGCTTTGCTCAGCACAAAATCAGGAAAACTGTGTGTAATATTTTTCACCCAATAAAGAATTCATATAACCAAACAGTGAATATTTCAACATCATCTCCTGACCTGTAAAGATGGGGTTTTAAAACACACAGCCCACCTCCTCTATGCAATCCCCTCACCTGGAAGTTGCCATCCCCACAGCTTGAGGCAATCAAGCCCATCACCTTCACTAAGGGGGCAAATTAAGAAGATCTATTCAGCAAGCTCTGTATTAACCTCAGCTGAACACAGGCACAAAGCAGAAATGTCCTCAAGTATTTCAGCTGCCTTCAAAGTAATGCATATTTCTGTCCCAAATTAGAGAAGTATAAGAATAGAGCACCAGATTGGTTAAAATGTCTGGACTCAGAGAGATGTCACAGAAGTCACAGATGTAATGGAAGATCTGTCAAACCATGCAACTTGGCCGTGCTTCAGTGTTTCTGTGTAAATGATGAATACACTACTTTATGTTGTAAGGGATTTGTGAGGGCAACAGCTTCAAAGCACACAAGCACCTCAACACTGCAGTCAGGAACTACACCAAATAAATAAAGGATAAATTGGACAAAACCTGAGACAGGCATCTTCACTTCTTCTGACACTCTTTCCCCAGCCAGTGGACAGATTAACTTCAGCAGTTGCTGCAGCCTAGTTAACAAAGGCAGGAATTCAGGGCACCAAGGGCAATTGATACTGCATTATATATTTTGCCAATTTAGCCTCACTGAAGAAATCTATATTCCCCATCTGCACAGTGTTTTGCTAACACAGCATAAGACAAATAGTAACCACCAGCTGTAATAAGTGAAGTGAGGGATGAAGGAATTCACGGAGTTCAGGATAGTTTCCCAAAGGTCAGAAGCTCACATCACCAAAACAGCACTGGGGGAGATCTGGGACTTCACCGTGAGGGCAAATAGAAGCCCAAATGGAAAAATCCTGTGTCAGAGACTGCATCGTAATTGGTGTGGTGGAAAAAACCCCTCTCTTTTTGAGGCAGAAGAAATAGACAAGATGATGGAGGTTATAAAAAGCATCTTGCACTGTAACTGACCTTGAAACCCTTCTTTTCTCTCAGCCTGATTAAGGGAAAAATACTTAGTTAGATACTCTCTTTGTCCTCCACATGGATAAGCACAAGAAATAAAAAAAAAAAAGGAGGAGAAGAGGAAGAGAAAATCAATACAGGCTGTCTTCAGTTTAACCAGAATGTTACAGTGAATAGGTTTATGAAACCTTCAGTAAAGAAGAGCACAATTGCTCCCACAACAGCAGAAGTTGCTAAATTTTAGTGTAGTGTAACTTTCTGAGGTGTCATATAACAAAAAGAAAATACAGGTGTTCTTACTGTCCAAGGACAGTACTTGTATTAGAGTGTATAAATTACTAACCTGGAATTAACTCATCTGATCTAATGCAGGGGTTGTGACAGCAATCACTACTAGAAGCTACACAAGAAAATATAAAACCTGCCACACACATGGGAAAAATAAATAGAGATAATAGGAAGTATCTCTTCCCATCTCTCTCAGCAAAAAGATTTATGTTCTGAAAGAAGCGTTTACACACCGTCAAGCCCTTTTGGTTAAAGTATTTGGATTTAAAACTGCACAAAATCTAATTGTACACATTTTCTTGATAATCAGCCCAGTCAGCTTAATGAGCACTGGTGAGTTCCTGTCTTTGCTGGTATCTTGTAGCTGTCAGTCCACAGGGAAGTTCCATGTTGTGTGAAAACACTGCCCAGCTCTTGATTTCTCTCTCTCTCTTTCCTTTCTTCCTTACATGGATACATATATATTCTCATTGAAACAGCTGCATGATCCTGCCTGACAAAAATGAGACAGATACCAAGGTACAGAAATAGGGGGTATGGAAAATCAGCAGATGGTCTTGCCTTACTGCTGCAGGTGCTGTTCAGCAATTTTTCCCACCAGTGAAGCTGCTGTATTTTGCACAATGTTTTCCCAATTCACCAGACAATCAGGAACAGCACAACATGAATGCTCTGTTCTGCTACGATGTGCTGAGGCAGCAGGTTATCGGTGGTGGCTCTGAAGCTTGCTGACATCTGACATGAATTCCTGGCATGCTGACTTTTTAGAAATCGATGGGGACAGACCTCAGAGTAACAGAAATAGCTGTGAAGTTTAACACTGCTGAAACTGTTCAGGCTTGATTGGCTGGTGAACATGGAAGGTCAGAAAGAAGAGCACTGGATCCTCATCAGTAAGAACAGAAGCAGATTATTACAGAAAAAAAAATCACTCTGAAGTTTCATAGCTTGGAGTTCCTGTGAAATAGCCGAGATCAGGAGATGCATAATGTGCAGCAGACCTCTCCTTTATTAATACAACCTTAAACTAAGGATGAAAAATGTATATTGGCATACAGAAGGGCTCAATGGAGTGTTATAAAGCCATTGCTTGGACTCCATTTTTGATAATTTTAGAGCACTTCCCAAAAACTTTTTTTAAAGGAAACACAGTAGTTGTTGCAAGATTGTTGATGTTCATTAGACTTCACTCTTTGGAGTGGATGTGGGGAAGGAACTGTTAAGCTCCAGGACAGAAGTACCTATAAATTTAAGTTTTACTTAAAACAGGGATGTAGCCTTACTGTTTACCTTGTTAATAATGTGAGTGTCACTTCAATCTAGACCAAGTTGCACCCTAGAAACTGCAAACCAACTTACTGCAGAAGAGATGAAGCACAATTTCTCATTCATCCTGACCATTTATATATGTTAAGGAGGCTCACATAGAGGGAAACATCACTGAGCCAATGGAAATTTAAAGGAAAGTCAGCAAACCTCTTCGTAAAGGCTTTGAGAAAATACAAAATAGAATTAGATTGTATTTTTCCTTTCTGAACACAAAAAGGAATACATTGTAACAGTGTAAAGAAATACAAAAGTACATTTCTCTTCTTTGTTTCATAAAAAATCTGCACATCAGTGGCATGGTCAGACATAAAATAATGTCAGTGTCCCACAACAGTATTCATATTGGGAGGTAGATGGAAACTCGATGGCAGGAATTACCAAGAGAAGAGGGTAAAAACATTTTCATCACTATTTTTCAATAAGATCTTGCACTTACAGGTTAAATGAAGGCATCATGCTTTAGAACACAAGTAGCACAGTAATCGTATTAATACACTTTACTGAAACTTAGTCAAAAGACATTGTCAAGTGCTTTTATGCAGTTTCTAATGTAGGTGTTTCACTCTCCACTGATTGCATAATAACTTCTCAACAGTTTGAAAATATCATCTCTTTCTCTGTTGCCTTCATTGGTAAATATGGTTTCTGCAGTTATGGACCATGAGCCAGGATGGTAATGGGCTTCTAAATCCAGTAGCACTCAAAACATGTATCAGTGGTAGCAACCAAGGTCACAAATCATTACCTCATGCTCCTTAAAATGCTGCTTCTGCATTCGTGTTTGTGCTGGTGTACTAACAATATTTATTTCACTTATCCCCTCAGATAATGTAATATTTTTCCATCCATTGCATGGTGTTCCATGCATGAAAGCTGAATTCTGCACTGATTACTGGTAGCACAGCATGCAAGGTGCCCATTCTAGCAGGGCTGTGTGGGCTCCAACTATTCCTGATGTAGGAGCAGCCAACAAGAGCAAGAGACCATCCAAGAACTCTGTGCTTTCGTGAAAACAGACCTTTTTCCAACTGTTGGGAACACATTTTTCACCCTCATAAGAGAGGGGCTTCTTCTCTGTGTGGACTTTCTCCTCTACCTGTCTCACTGAAGTGTTCTGCTCTACAGGAGCTGAGCTGTAGGAGGAAATCTACTGCCCTTCCCTAAAGTATGTCAGAAAACAAGGCAACGCAGACATCCCAGTAGAGAAGAGGCTCTGGAGAAGCCTTTCTGATCTCTCTGTAGAGTTAGGCCCCTTATTATGTATGGGCAATATGCTGCTCAGACTTTGAGCACAGTATCTGTAACTTCCTTGCCATGGCCACAGTGGAACGCCTGCACTATGGAACTGGCACGTGTTCCCAAAGTGGTTACTCCACCTTCCCAGTAAATTCTCTTCATCCATTCCATGAGTTTGCTATTTAAATGCCTGATGATTGGAGATTCAACATGGTGAAATTACCTCACCTAAAAATATTCCTGGTAGAGAAGTGCCCCATTTATTTGCTCTTAGAGAATTTTCTTTTGACCATTACTTTGTTCAGTACCATTAAGCCAAAGCATTTAAAAGTGAAACCAACATAAGCATATAAGAACCAGAATGCTAATGACTTGCCACACAGAATATAGGTGTTGGAGTGATTTTCAAACTTACAGAAAAGCAACTTTCCCCTTTAAAGTGTAAGAATGTAATTCTGAGGTCGCTCGATCCAGTTCAGGTTTGCACAGAGTCAGTCCTGTTGCAGTTTACCTCTTTCTCATCTACGTTCTGGCCTTACTCCAGTGACACCCCCAGAGCTGGGGGAGAAAAGGTAGGAAAGGTTTCTGCAGGTTCTAAAACTACAGGTTTCAAAAGGCTGAAGCTCTTTGGTGGACACAGCATTAATTGTCAGCTGACCACCATTTCTAAAAGTATCTTTACACGATTGTCTTAGTTCAGGGCTTATTTTTAAACTACTGGTTTTAGAAGGTTTTGGATACAATACATCAAGAACATGAAACCAATCTCAGATAACAAAAGTAAAATCAAAGCAAAAGTGACTAAGCACCGTAATAAACATTGCATATTGCATGGTGATGGGTCAGAACATAGGCTACCCTTGGCAATATCCTCCTAGGTTTTTTTAGAAGAACAAGCCATTCCTTTTCAACGCAACATTCAATACATTCCCTGCAAAATTTGTGGAATATGTACATGTCCTGCATCTCCAATGTCTCTGCAGAACCTCCTGATTCCTCCTTGGCTGTTTTTTATGGTTGAATCCCTAGTGCCAGACACTTCAACTAATCACAGCACTGCTTCCTAGCATGGCTATTTCTGGAAATCAGAACAATTCTCTGCCTCTGAAATGCCAAGCTCCTCTCTCAGATGTTATGCCTCCTACTAAAACAAACAGAGATATTTATGGCAGAGATCATTGAAATATAGCACACACAACAAAAAAAGAATGATTTAAAAACATGATTTAAAAATAAAATCAATTTTGGGAAGACAAATCCACACAGTGTGTCCTGTTCTTATTTCTGCTTTTTTGAGACAGTAGATGCCATGCATAATACAGATTTTTGGCTCTGTGCTGTTGACAGCATTTAAGAAAGCAAAAACCACAGAAAACCAAAAAAGTCTTAAGATTTGAAATTCTGGGAAACCCACCAGATGGACTGCCTCAGTATGTGAGAAAGACTCTGACTATAAATGTCATCATTTGAGGGTTTACCTCAAATTGAAAGTTTAGAAGCTACTGAATTCCTCTGTTTCCCTGTCCCAATCTGTGCTTGTAAGAAATAAACAAGGCTCTACCAGTCCCAATGATTTCAAGGACAGTGGATTATTTCAAGAGTGGTGAATGCTGCCTAGGGGCAGAAACTCTTTTAATGTCAAGTGATGACTTATATTACATGGGCAATGAATAAACGCGGTGAAGATCTGGATTGAGCAAGAACAGATTCCCTTACAAAATAAAGACCAATAGTCACTAAAAATGTGAAACAGCAGCAAAGATTCAGAACAATGAATTGGAAAGTGAGAGAACTGTAGTACAGCCACAAGTCCAGAGTCACGTGCATGGCTTGGTCCCTGTGCAACCTTGGGTTGATGATTTGGAATTGTGCATGGCAAAGGATGCAATGTTCCTTGCCCTGCCAAAGGTGCCAGCCTTAAAATTCCTCAGAACAACTCCCAGGAGATTTCTCAAAAAGAGGCACATTCACAGCAACCAATGCACTACTTTTGGGGTAGGCAGGATGCTGATAGTAGCTCCAGAGGTACTGCACGGTGCACAGGGTCACCGGGGAAAGTTAATGTGCCTCAAACAGGACGTCATGAACATCCAGGACAGTGCTCGAGGCCTTCCCAGTCCCCAGAGCACTCTGCAATCAGTGAGACAAGGCAGTTTAAAGATACATAGCCTTCTCTTCCACTGGGCTTTGAGTCCTTAAAGCACAGTACAGAGAGAGTCCTTTTCATCTCACAATTCAGTGTTTAATTCATGTCTCCCTCCAGACAAACAGTTACTTTAGCAAGTCATTCTTGCAACTTTCTAAATACATTTAAAGGAACCTAGACCATAAAGTCTGAAAATTAATAGGTGGGTTCAGGCAAAATAACTTTTTTAGTAGTTAAACCTGAGCAAGGAGGTAAAATTAAATGTGTTCCACATACTTATTATTTTTAAACTTCATTGGCCTACTGTCTTGAAAAACTCCTTGTTCTCCTGATTTGGTTATGTAATAATCCTTCCACTGTTACCTAATACAAACAGGCAATGAGTGCATCTTTATAATCCCAGTCCTGTCTCCAGGTGTTCTGTATAATGAACTGTAAGGGAGCAGCTCAGAGCACAGCAAGACCCGTGATTTTCACTTCAGAGGGTCAAAGCTCTGTATTTGGATTTAATAATAGTTACTTCTTACAGATAACAACGTAGCTTTTTAACAATCATGAATTAATTGACTTTAATAAATTACCCAGAAAATGACAATTGAGGTGGCAGGTTGTCGTGGTTTAACCTGACTGAAACCACTTTTTAACTCAGCATCCATCACGGAGCTGTTACAGCACATCCACCACCTCAGCCCACCAAGATCCCACCACCCAAGCTGTGTCAGAGAGCAGGGCGAGAGCCCGAGACAGCTCCTGCTCACTCTTTCCTAAAGGCTCTCTGTACTTCAGTTCCCCGTGCCTCAGACAGGATGACACAGCGAGATCTGGGGAGTTCAGTTACTATGGAAAACACGAGAACAGAAACAGCACTGACACTGAGGACAACCTCTGATCTCAGAAATCCAGGGACCTGCTGTCCACAAGAGCTGAATACCACGTTAAGAGAAACCACTCTCTAAGAGAAAGCAGGAAAGCACTGTCCTTTACTGGCCCCTTTGATTTTATCATCTGTCACAACGTCAAGTGGTCCTTTCAAAATCTGTGAGACTTGAAATATTATGGCACAACACTAGACTAAGAAAATGACTTTTTTTTTTTTTTTTTTTTTTTTTTGCAACGTAAGCAGAATACCAGGAGAAAAAACTATCACATTTGTGAAATGCTTATTGACAGTAGTTCTGAGGACAGAAATACTACAGGTTAAAAGTATTTGTCTCTGCTGATTTGTTATGTTTTGGACACTGTTTCATTCTCTCTGAAGCTGGTTTTAGATATTAAAAACATCAAATGTCAGCCTGCTGTCTTTTCAGGACTCTAATTCTGCTGCTGACTTGGAAAAGAAAATATGGAGTTACCTTTAGTTTCTATTAAGAGCCCTAACTAGAAGGAACAAAGACTGAGAATTAAAGCAATGATAATATTAGGTTTTGCTTTATTCTTTTTCACTTATAAGCACTAGGCTTTTCATGAGACTGTTCAAGGTTATGTCAGAACAATCTTTTTTTTAGGTCTGTCTAATGCAATATCTATCTATACAGAACTGCAATGTGAATTATGTGAAAATGTTACTAAAGCTGGGGTTGTACAGTCAGCCTTCTTCAGGATTTTTGAAAAGCAGTGACATTTCTCTACAGACTTTTTTTAATACTGCTCATTTGCAGAGAAAACTTGCTTGGGGATCAGAATTCTGCGGTGCCAAGCACAGAACAAAAGACAGCCACCATCCCACAACCCAAAAGGCAACCTGCATTCCCCCTGGACACGAGCTGCTTATCCTGAAACACATATTTCAAACAGAGGACCGGATATTTGAAACTGCATCAATGAAAGCTAGAAAACACAGATGCAGTTAAAAAAACCCCAAACAAACAACAAAACAGTGGAGGAAGCTCAGCCACGGATGAAGACTTTGTTGTGAGAATTCGAAAGAATGGTACCTGACAGGGGTTTGGGACAAATCACTGCCTGGAAAGGTGCTCAGCTCTGGATACAGTCCAGGCATAAACCTCTGAGCACTTTTCACCAACAAGCAGGTCAGATACATCCTGTGCAATAAACACATTAGATGCCACCTGTATGTCTTTCAGTTTTTTCCACCAAGTAAAAAGAACTCAGAAGGCTCCACATTTTATCTTGCCTTCAAGGACCAAGGGTTTGTTGACGTAACAGAACAAATCATATTAGAACAAAAGGGCATTTGGTCCATCTCAAGAGCTGCATAAAGCAAATTTCTGTCTTCTAAAAGGATGCTTTCCATTTTATAGATATGCATGTATATATTTTTTTATATACATATATTTAAAAATACGGTGAGAACAGAAAGACTGCCGTCCCAGTGGAACTACTGGCATTCCGAAACATTCCATGTTAATGAAGGATGCCATTTCCAAGGAGCTGGTCTCCACAAGCACTATGCAGGGTGACCTTATTTTATTAACATTTTGAAGATTTAAAGGCATATCACAAGACCAGATACTCACATTAGAAAGATTCTTCTGTTTCTAACTTAAAATGGAATGATTCACCTGATAGATCTCCAAGCCTTTTACAGCACTGAAATTCAGTTCTCTTAATGAGGATCAGTAATTGTAGATTCAAAGACTGCCCAAACCAGTCAGCAGGAGATAATATGTAATATGTAACCACGGGAAAAGCAAACTGGAAAAAGAAAGACCACTGGCTTTCATAAATCATTTTTTGACAGGAAGGTTATTTATCATGGGAAATAAGCTTAATCAATAATAGAGTGAAACAACCTTAATAAAAAAGGGAATCAAGCTCTGTTCTGTTAGAGCATTATAATTAATGTGGGTAGGGGGAGCAAGAAGAGGCAGAAAGAATTGTTACGGAGAATTGTTATTATCCTGACAAATGGATTCTGGATTGTTTCTAAAAGTTCATTTTCATCTAGCAGCTTTGAAAGAGAAAGGGCCAAGAATTGCAGTTTGTTTTCTAAGAAGTAATGAGAAATTTTGAGGGAGGTGCCCAATTAAGGAAGAGTTATTCAAGTGATGAATATATTTTTATTTTATCTCAACAGAATGATGTAACCAGTGGTGACTATATAAAAAATCAGCTCCCTTAAAAGATGTGGGGAGACCAAGTTTTTCTCAATTTATTGTTATATATGAAGCAAGTGTTAGTTTTTCCAACATTTTTCTTCTGGGTTGATTAATTTTACAAATATGAGAGGAAAGGAAAAGCACTCTAGAGAAATTTTGAAGACTTGTTGGAAAGAACTATTTTCCCCTACATTACAGCACAAATACTTGTGTATTATAGTTATTGTTTCATTCATTCACTTTTCATTTATCTTTCCAACTATTTTATAGATAGATGATAATTCCATCAGATTTTGAAAACATTTAGCAAATTTTCTGAAAAATATTGCGCAACTTCATCTGTAAAAGGAAAAACTTACATATATATACAATGTTCATAGGCATCCCAACCAAAGGAAATAGATAACCCAACCATAAAACATTTTTCTCAATCCACTTAGCCACATCGTCAATATAAATATAAAAGAATAGCACTGCTAATGTTTAATTAAAAAATTAACACAAAATTTCTGTCTGAAGCAAAATCACAAAATGCAAGAAATACCAGTCCCTAAAGGAAGATAAGAAAAGATGGTTTTGTTTTTTTTTGTGGAGGACATACAGTTACATTAACCAAAAATACATTCACAGGAGAAAGAAAATATATACAAAAGTAAGAATGATGAAAATGGGAATGGAGGAAAGCACTCCAAAGGGTTGAATAATCAATTTAATGATTAGTATGCCTGGCTTAAACTTGTGAATTTCAGAAGAGTGGCTCTTTTGCCTCTACAGCAGACATTTTGTTCCTGTTCCCAAAGCTCTTCCAAGCTCCACTCAGTATTCCACTGACTATTCACACACAATCTACACACAAGCCACAGGTCAGGAAAAGCAGAGCAGCAAAATAATTCTTATCCAGGAGATCACTTGAAAGCCTCTTAAAGTGCTCCCAGATAATTTGTGAAGGGAGAGAAAAAGATTATGAGGTATCTTTCCTGTTACAAATTATTCAGCAGCTCAAAGATCTGGAAAGTCACTTGTTTTTAGTAGGCAGTTGTTGAGAACAACAGAATTTTTGATGCTTTATTGTGAAATTATTAACTTATTTTTTTAAATCTTAAAAAAATGTTTTCAGGTAACTATACATGAACCCTACCATATACTAATCTCAGTTTTTATTCTGATTAATCCTACCAGGATTAAATTGGCAACGTTCCTGGATCAGGACCCCTATTCTTCAGGAAATAGTTATTCTTCTATTCCCAATTTAAGTCAATAAGGTGTCTTGAAATTGAAGGAGTAACTTAGACATAAAGCAGCAGGAAATATCAATATTAGGTTTTCAAAGTGTTGTACCCTACACCAAACTCTTCACGTTCCACCGGGCACAGTCTCAATAACCTAATGTATGACACCAGCCCAGAATCCAGCCTGCTCTTGTTCTCCACCCAGCATTGCCACCCAGCCACAGCTTCTCAGCTGAAATTAAATGCTCAGCACTCCTTCCTTCATATTCTGTTTTAGTGCACAGCATCAGCGATGTAAAGCTGGGCTGCTGTTAATTGAATTACATGGTAGGATGGAGAAGGGAACACGTTACTCCAGTGTTATTGATAGCCAGTAGCAGCACCTACTGGTACCCTCATCTATTCCCCCTGGAGAATGTTCCACTTTAATCATGCACGCTGCAGCACTGCAAATGTGCTTCCTGCTCTCTTTACTGCATCACATTTAGGCGGTTTCTATTTGTCTCTTCCAGAAATGCATGGATTGCTCTACTTATCGTAAATGTGGAACACACAGAAGTGGAACCCAGTTCTATATCAGTGTGTATTTTTTTGCAGGAGTCATTAGAGCTGCAGAAGAGGAATTTTTATTCTGCTGGGAAAGACATGGCAATAGTGATTGACCATTTTTTTTTTTTCCTGGCTTGCTTGCAATAAAACATTTATTCATAATGCATGTTTAGTGCTGCAGGTGGCATTGTTACTGTTCAAAGAACCCTACTCAGCATATAATGTTGTCGGCACTTCATCTTCCTGAAAATGAATCTTGAAAACTTCTTGAATTATATATCTCCTCCTGCTTTTCAGTGGATCCATAATTTTCTCCAGAAGATGAATTGCAGCACTGATGAGAATTAAACTAGCAAGGTTCATGTTAAGAACATAGTCAGTAAATCAAAAACTGAAAGTAATGTCAGAGATTCAAAACTGTAGGCTGACAATATCCTGAGATGCTGCATATGATGGAGTCTGGTAATGAAGCCATGAGGTTAAACACCAGCCTTGCACAGATACTCACACCTTCAAGTACCATAAACCTGCACTCCTAGAAACAGTGAAATCACCCTTGGTGCATAGATGGAGGAGAAGGAAACCTCAGTCAATCAATTCTGTAAGGAAGAGCCTGTAAGCAGCAAAAGCCAGAGAGCTGTTCCCTTCAAATGCTAATAAACACTGCCAATAACCACAAAGAGTTTTGGGAAGTTACCACTGGGGATAGTCCCCAGCATGACAATCACAAAGCTTTGTGGTGAACCAATGGAAAGAAAATTTCTCTTTAGAAAATATTTTTTTCATTAAAAAAAAAAAAAATCACCCTAAAACCATAATAAAACCTGTCACTCCAAAGCCGTCATATTCACCTTTAGGAGCAATCATATTGATCCTGTTTAACTGATCATTCATTAGTGATACATGGCACCTATATCAATTTATTGTATAAACCCTTTCTGTTTTGTTGGTGAATAACCCTGACAAAATAATTTCTATAGCAATCCCTTCAGCTGTCAGTGGGAAGCAGATACTCTGTTCCAGTGGTTGTTTCCTTATCATATCTGTAGGATAGTAAGGACCTCTACAAAAGGTAGAAAAGAGGATTCATATCCCATAGATTTTATATTTCTGCCTTCAATTATAGGCCCATTTCTCTCCTTGTGTCACAAGCTGTTCTACTTCCCTGTTCACAAATAATTTGCTGAGGAGAAACACACACAGGGCAAATATTGAGTTCAATAAGCAGGGATTTAGCTGTTTATGGTAATGGCAGCCTTGCAGCTCCATCTCTGTTCATGCACGGACGCTTCACCTCTGTGCGGTGCTTTAGGCTCTCAGGAGTGCCGGGCTGCAGGAAATTGATGGGCTATTCCCATCTCAGGGCATCCACAGCTCTCTCTGTGGGGTTGATGTGCAGAGCCCTACATGGGGCAGGATAAGACTCTACCCTTAGTTTAGAGAGGTAACCACATTAACTCGTGAAATGCTTCGCGTTAGAAAACTCACCTCGACATGCAGCAAGTAATTTTCCTCTTTTAAAATGAGATCTTTGTGTTTTCACATGAATTTAGCCCTGGTGGAAACAGACTGCCAGCTCTAACCATCCCATTTCTGCTTTACCTGCAGAACTGACGCAGGACAAATGGAAGCACCGTGACTGTCCTCCACAGAGTCCACCAAAATCTCTCAAGCCTGGCCAGGATAAAAGGGTAATTCAAACTTCGTGTCAATAAAATCATCACAGGCTCACTGAAGTTTCCCAGTGCAATGGTGAATCCTGGGGCATATCAAATAGGGCCTAAATCAAATCCAGCAATTTTCCACTGCTCTGATACATGCTTCCAAAAGAGGAAGAACTTAACAAACCAGAGCTTCAGTTGATATAAATCAACACCATTCCACTGAAGCTAATGCAGCTGCATTGATTCACAGCCACTGAAGTCTTGGACTCTGGTCTCAGAAATATGATAGAAAGTTCCATTTGCTAATGTAAATGTATATTGATGGTTTATCACATAAATTTATTCAGGAAAATGCATGAATCAGTGCTGCTTTTTTAGTAATAAATCGCTATAACAGGTAGGAATAAGTTTGGAGCTTTTAAGGAACCCAATATATGTACTTGAGTCACACAGTAATTCTGCAGGTACACTGCTGCTTTGAGAAACACCTTTTTTCTTAGTGCCCCTCTCCCGATGCAGACCAGAAATTGCACCACCACTCCTATGACTGTAGACAACAAATTTAAAATACCCTTAATTGGAAGCTGAAAAAACTAAGCGTGCTGCACAATGGCTGAGACACAAGACTTATGGTTGTTTACTGTAACACTAAGACAGTCCCATTAACAAGAATGATGGGAAACTGCATCCTGGCATTATTCTTAGCAAAAGACTTGACAAATATGTTTTGTAAATGAAGGAACTACAACAGAGAAAACATATAATACACTTTTCCCCCCTTTTTCCCAGTGAAATGGTTGCATGTTTAATGCTTTATACATTATTCAAGGCTCCATTTTCCAAGGTTCATCAATACCCTAGTCTGCAGCAGCTAGAAGCTTGTAACAACTGACAAATGTAGACAAACACGCTGCTTAACCCAAGAACAGTGGGTCAGAGAACAAACAGGAAAATTTATTGTCTTTGCTATATTACTGTTGGAATGGAGGAGTAAATGAATACCATACGTTATAGCTTATCACTTACAGTATGAGTGTATCATGAACAGCCCAGCATGTCCTACTTAAATAATACTGATGGATAACATGCAGGCAGCTTTGGTTCACTGCTGAGGTTTTGTCTTGTCTACATGTTGTTTATACTTATTTAGGGCTAGAGAAGAGACAAAAGAATAGCCAGAGCCATGCTAGGGGCTCATACAATCCCCTTCCTCCACGTATCCATAATGAATCTAGACTGTGCCTACCATGGAAGTTATTGCACAGAAATATAGAAGTCTTTGTGGGGTAAAAAGCAGATTCCACGATATATTCTTAGACCAGACATTATATTACCTCCCAGCTGCACTTGTAAGTAGCTCTGCAGAGGACAAAGGAGAAAAAGGAGGGGAAAAAAGGTGGGGGGGGAGGAATATCAACCTGAGTTTTATTGCCTCTGCCTGCTGGAGAACTGTAGGGAGATTAGCAATAATTTTTATATTCAGCACTGTACCTCTGAAGGTGACTCAAGAACTTGTGTGAACTAGAATTCCAGCAGAGTATAAGCAAACCCTCGGACCTGTGGTGCTGTTTCTCTCCTGCCCTCAGCCTGTTGTTTGGCCAGACCCCTCCCGCTGGGCAGGGCAGGCCCAGGGCACCTCTGGATGTCTGTGTGTGCGTTAACATCTGCAGCACAGCCGCTCGGGTGCCCCGTGTGAGGGGATCACGCTGCCCCAGGAGCTCATCCCTCACCGCCATCACACTATTTCAGACTTTATGCCAGCTCTGTGTGAATGGCAAATGGGCAGGAGAAGGCACAGCATACTTGAGGAATGTAATTCAGAGCCATTTTACATTCATCCTGCTACTGTGCCACAAAAACTGCAGGGCAATGTAGAATCAAGTACCACAAAAAGGAAATAATTTAACAACATCAGGGGTCCTTTTAAACTATGATTAAGCTTTTTTGCTGTTTAATGGAAAAAACAGAAATCAAAACACCCTTCAAAAAAAGAAAAAAAGTAATTTTTCATTTAGTAATTGATGGTGGTTGTGACTGAAGGGTTAGATTTATAATTTTTGGTAATTTAAGTCACTAATATTAACCACAGGAATTAATTTGGTCTGACACATTTACAAGCAGGTTTTTACCAATAGAAAGAAGATATTCCCAGCCCAATATGAATTAAGGAGTGCTTGTCTACTCACAAAACTGTATCATTTTAATTAAGATTTTGTAGTCACCACATATTAATTTAAATCTGACCTATATCTCAGTAAGGGAATCTAAACTAACAAGTCAGGTCTGGATAGATTGGAGCTCCTTACACAAATCACAGGGATTTTAATGAAGCAGCTCGATATTCCATCTGTATTTACTCTGGCATGATTTTGTGATGTACAGCAAGCCTCCTATGAGAGTGATTATAAAAAGGAACCTGTTTCAAAGAGGAAAAAAGACGGGATGAGTTCAAAACAGGACTCAGGTCTCCAGTTCTCAGTGGTCCAAATCTCATACTGGTCAAGATGACCCAAATCAGCAAAATATCACATGGTAGTGATTTCCATGCATGTGTAAATCAGTTCTTTAATGCCTATTTAATGTGTAAATGTTCTATAATGCTCATTATAATTGGTAGATTTATGCTTGGTATAAACAAAGAATGCAGATATTTACTGAGATACAGAAAAAACCCCCAAAAATAAAAACAAAAAAGCCCCCATGAAAAACAAACCAATCCAATCCTTGGAGCTTATTTACTTAGTAAAAAGACATTTCTTTCTCATTTCCACTTCTCAGCATTAATTTTCATCCCATTGTCCCAGAAATCTGTGGTTCCTTGAGGCTGCCAGTTGCTTATACAGACCATGATAAGATTCAGGAGCTGTTCTGGGATGTACTCAGTTTGGCTGAATATGATTTCCTTTTCAATATAAAAGCTGAATTAGTAGCTGGCCAACATGGCTTTATGGAAAAACATGAGGAAACTGAGGCTACTTGATGACCAGCATGGAGAACTGGTATTGGTGCTAAAAAACTTGGTTTATTCTGCTATAAACTGAGAATAGGAACCACCAAAACTATCTCCTAATCTTGGGCTGAAAACTCAACAACCACTGAAGAGAAATCTCCAGGAGAGTCACTCGATCCAAAACCTGTTTCCCAAATTTTGTCAGCTTTGTTTGGGCATCTAAAATACACTTCTACTTGAGAAACATGCACTTGGTACCTAAAGTGGCATTTACTTGCCTCCACTGTAGCTCTCTCAGAACGGTGTATGCCATTAGGCTGACTGTGACAAAACTCTAATGCCAGATTTGCATTCCAGAAAGCCACCAGACAGCAATCCTGGGATATGACTGCTAATCAAGAGACTGGTGACATCTGTAGCAGAGCAGATGGTGGCGTTCCTCAGGTCCTGCTGCAGGGGCTCTCAGTTTTCAAGACAGTCCTTGTAAATTTAGAAACTTTGATCTATAGTCTTTGCCATCCTCTAGCACTCGGGAAGATCACGCAGACAGCTAAGCACAAACGTGAATCTTCAAGCACGAAGGACACGGAACAATCCCTGCAAAATCACTGGGGGATAAACCCCCTCACCCAAGCCCTGTACACGGGCACTGCCCTGGCGGTGCCTGCTGGCACCAGGAATTTGGCCCCCCGAGGTGTGCAGCCACTCTCAGTGCATCTCAGCTGTTTGCAAGTTCCATCTAACTCGGGACTAAGAACAGCAAAAGAGCAACTTGAAAATAAACCAGTATCCATTTGCTTGAAAGAGCTGGCAAGCTTGACAATGACCCAGGTACATCCCCTTCTGCCCTTTATGACATTCTGATGCTACCTCTGGCTCCTGCAATTCATTTGCCTCCTACTTGGAAGCATTTACTGGGAAATAACCTTGATCTTGACTTCTCACCATTCCCCAGGCAAATTATTATGTTTTCTTACTATTCCTTCACCCTACGGTATTTAGCAATTTTGGTTTCTTGCCTGGGTTCATTCAAAGCTTCAAAGTGCAAAACAAAAATAACCTCAGAAATGTGCAAGTAATGTAATAATTTTTCAAAGATGTTCTATGTGGAACATAGCTGGTGCAGGCTAGAGGAGGGAAAATTGATAATGACATAAAACTGACAATGCTAAATGTAAAATAATATTAAGGGTACAGCTTTGCTGTATACAATAATTCCTGGTTGTTAACATCATCATCAATTGGAAAACATGACTAATATACAGGGCTAAACACATTTTCAGTTTAGGAATTCTGAGACTCAGAAATATCTGCAACACACAACCTTGCAGAGGGAAAGCACCAGAACACAGAGCACAGGAATGTTCTGCTTTCTTGCTGAAATTCCTTTTTAAAGGGAAGTTACCTGCTCAGGACTGGAAGCCTGTTCTATGTGGTGTTTATGACAGGAGCCATTCCTTTTCTCATTAGATATTCAAACAGAGACAGCAAAACTTTTGAATGTGTCACACACAACTGGATAGAAGAAAATCTCAAACAATTTTTATTAAAAGCATCTCTATCTGAAAAAGGGGTGGGGGAAATCCTGTCTGGATGGATGATGAACCCCCAAATCCCACACAATAGCTGCTTACCAGCCAAGAGGAAAGAAATAGCCAATCTCCTGCAGAATTCTAACCTTTCCTTTAATGCCATTTATCAAAGGCTAATATCAGACAAGGGATATAGGGAGGAAAAAAGGCCCTTAGAATGAAAATATTTGTTGGCTGAAAAACACAGCCAGATTCAAACAGTCACTGCTACGGCTATATTTAATTAAACACCTATTTTGCATCAATTCCTGTTTTAAACCAAAGTTATTTAATTATTTTTGTTCCTACTAATTTATTTGCTATGATGTATATTTGGACAGTTTCAGAAGTGGGGAAAAAAACCCAGAGTATAACCTTAAGTTGCCTGAAGTTATGATTCACTATATTTTCTGCCTCACTTTTTTATTGCACATAAGTGCAGCCTTACTGTTGCTCATAAACAGATGTGAATCTGTCCCTACTATCACACCTAACTGAGCAAGGGAAAATAACAGAACTCTTGTAACAGCAGCTGCAGTGACACACCATTTTTTCAGTCTACCGAGTCCTGACTCAATGAAGGGGTGCTGTGAACAAACCCAAAAACACTGGCTTTTGCACCACAAAATACCCTCGAGCCAGGTAACAAGATTTTCATTTGTTTCCCCCCTATTATATATATATTATTATATATTACATAATTATATAATATTCAGTAGAAGGCATTCTCTTGTGGCTTCAAATCAGATGAAATTCTT
Organism: Atrichornis clamosus; assembly: GCA_013400975.1. Lineage (NCBI taxonomy): Eukaryota > Metazoa > Chordata > Aves > Passeriformes > Menuridae > Atrichornis > Atrichornis clamosus. The sequence continues at coordinate 206,673 of WBMZ01005549.1, forward strand.
ACAAACATAAAACTGTGGTCTAATTTTACAGTGTTTATTTGCCCTCGCGCAGCTCTCCAGTGCGTGCAGTGCCCATTGGATGGTGCCACATGCACGGACTGTGGCTGCCTGGCCTCTCCACGACAAACCTTGGGCTGCTGCTGTCTCCAGACCTTGCTCAGAGCTCAAAGGAAAGTCAATAGGAGATGTGGTTTAGATACGTGGATATCAATAATAGGAGATCTGGTTTAGATATGTGGACATCAATAATCAGAGGTCTGAGGGCTGAAAAACACTCATTACCCTTTTGGTCATGAGGCTCCCCAATATATGTCTGAAACTAATTTTTCTGGAACCTTATCACACCATTCCCAGGGCTCCAGATGATATTATGCACTGATGAAAATAAATTTACCTTCTTCTAAAGATGTGACAGCCAATACAGTGTCGTTGGCTGTACACAGGGTTGTTTGGCATTTAGTGAGCAAATTGGTGAGTACTTCAACAGCCCGAACCCGACTTTGCTGGTCCTGAAGCAGCAGCCATCCTTCATTTCCAAATACTCTGCTGCCTGTGTGCATTACACATTGCCCGTGGAGTCTGGAAAACTCCATGGGTTAGGTTCAGGTTTCAGTAACAACAGAGGAAATGAAAAAGCAACTCCATGGAATTATCTGACAACTTGCACTGCCTGTTTGGGGTTACTCTAAGTAACTCTTTCTAGAATTATTCAGTTCAAAAATGGTTTATTAAATACCAAAAGATTCCATAAAAAAAGGGAAAGATTATATGAGCTAACTTTACTTGGAAAATGTGCAGAGCCAGCTATGGTCTTAGCACTGTGTGCACATGGCACACAGAAGCTGTTTACCTTCATTAATAACAATCCTATCCCCAGCTTTGATTAGTTATGTTATTCTCTAAATGAAACATTCATTTTCCAAATTAATCTTCTGCAAAGACAAGGGGCAGAACAGAGGCATTATTGGTCTGAGAGTTCCACTGAAGGATATACGAAGGAAAAAAACTGATAAATATCTTATTAGGGAAAGAAAAAAGGAAAATAAAATTGAATCTGAAAAAAACAATCCACCCCCAAAATCACAAGATAAGCTCTTTATAACACAGGTTAAAATTCTACTCTTGCTTTTGATGGCTGCTGTTTTTAGTATTAAAGGTTTTGCTGAGAGTCTACATTTTGATGTTAACATATGAAAATACGTTGACTGGCACAGAAAAACAAACTCATAAATTTAAACTTTAAGTATCTGTTTTAATGTATTATTGTACTTTATTGGCAATATTCCACCAGCAAATGCCTTTTTATTATTGTATCCCCTCTTTGCAATAAAGAGGAATGCTGTTGACTGGCTTGTACTTCGGGAAATATGAAATCATTGTTTCTTGCTAGCTGTGGGCAAGAAGTAGTTTTCAAACCATGCTAAAGTTGCAAAAGTGTGCTCACAAGAAATATATAGCAAGAAATATCTTAGTACCTTTCATAAATTTTCAATACAGGGATATAGCAAGATCATTTCCAAGCATAAACAGACCCAGCAAAGAAAATATATTATCTTAAATCAGGTATCATTCCCCTGTACGACAAAAGATGGGTTGTTTAACAGCATAAAACAAGTAGACTCCAGCCTCGTACAATATGATAGCTGAGAAAGCTTTAATATTTTACATAAGTAGCCAACCGTCTCTGGCTAAATCTTTCATCCCTAACTGAAGCAAAAGGCACGTTGGCTTCAGAGAAACCTTTGCCTGTCTGCAGGGGGTGTGGGGTTGTTAAATTAATTCAAAACTTTGGAGCATTTCAGTAGCTGGCAAAAAAAAAGTAAAGAGGAGAATTGAGGCATTTATCCTAAACTGCACAAAGAGGACAGAGTTGTGAAACCCACGGACTTTGTGAGAGGAAGGAAGCAGGCAGGCACAGGACGGCACAGGTGTTGCCCTGCGCTCAGCAGCCAAACGTGTAGGACACACCAGGAGCTCACCCAGCAGCCAAGTGCAACACCCTCTGCCCTTCCTGTCCTGCTCTGTCCTTCCTCCAGTTAATCCTGCACAGCCCTCCCTTGTGACCCACTAGGGGAATGAGTAAATGAAGGAGCTCTTGAGAGGAATTCTGTAATGCTGGGCACTAACATCAGTACCACAAATAGCAAACTCACTTTCACCAGACAAACCCTACGGTCACACTGCTACAGGTCAGTCCCCTACACCAGCACGTCAGCCCTGCGCTGTGTCCCGCTGGCTGACCAGGGCTCCTCGTGAACCTCAACCCTCAGAAACTCACTTTGTGCCCAACATAGCCAAGGAAGGGCCAAGGACCGACTTCTGACACAAAACCAGCCTTCAAGCAAAGCAATAATCCAGGGCCCCCTGGTAAACAAGGTTTTACCTGGTGAGGTGCAGTCCTGCACAGGTGCTCAGTCTGCACACAAGTCCTTGAACTTGGTCATTTTCCTTGGAAGCTGAAAAATACATGATCAGCCTGTAAGCAATGACTTAGCAATCCTACTGCTATAGGTATTCACTAAACAGGTGGTTGAAACCCAGCAATTTCAGGTATTTTTGCCCTCTTCTTGCTTCTAGTAAGGTCCGTTACGGAACTGTGTTAATATTTGATATACAGGTCTAAGTTAAAACCTAGAATCCTTTATAGGTAATATTTGCATCATTCTCAAGGCAATCCCTTAGCAGTTTTTAATTTTTCATAGCAGCAGTTGGTATGAATAATTTAATTACATCCAAGGATCCACTATAAAATCCCCATGATTTCCTGACATATTGAAAATTGATTGTAGAAGGTGGCACTGCCCTACTCTAAGCAACAATTGATGGTTTCAGTCTGTTCACAGTGGATATGGTTCCACTGTGCCATAAAAATCTTTGACACTACCTGGTGAGCCTTGAGGTTTGCTTAGGACAGGCAAACCTCAAAATGAGGGAATTTCTTTGGCTTTTCTTGTGTTATTCTTGCTCTGTGGGCAGATACAAAGCCACGGTTTGCAGGCTTGTGAATCAATGAAAGCTGAAGAGATCCCTAAATTTGGATAGAAATTAAGACATGTGGCTGCAGAAATGAATTGGTTCCCAATAGCTGTATTTATTCCTGCAGCAATCATTCCTTGAGGATTTTGAATATAAGACCTTGCCTGCTGCTCCATGACATAGAGGTCCTGGTCCAAAGTCTGTGGAAGTTTTTGGAAGCATTCAACTGACAGTATCAGATATGGGATTGCCCATAGAAAACACAGGTCACATTACTTTCTCGGCACCTGCTTTGAAAAGACTTTCTTAAGTCTCCAATGACATCATAACCACGTATCATAAGACAGTTATATCCAAAACAGGAATGAACTTTATATTCAAATTTCTTATAGGCACGTATGTTTTCTGACATAATAAGCTGCAATAAATTTGTGTGTATATATATGTGTGTGTGTGTGTGTGCATGCATAAATACTTAGCAAATACAACCTTTCTGCAGAAGAACTCCCCATTTCACCAGAAGTAGAACCAACAAGGAATTAAGGTCTAAAATTACAGTCTTCCAAATCTGAGAGTAGCAGGCAAATGTTGAGCCAGTCTTTATTTATATTTCTTGATTTCAGCCATTTCAGAACCTAATCTTGTAATTTTAAGGAAATCTAGACAAAAATTGTCAATTTTCTAAAACACATTTTTGGCACACTTGTAAAGTTTCACTTTTCTACCTCCTCTGCCATCTCAGTAACAAGTATCTTAATAATGTCAGATGAAATCAAGAGAGAGCACTGGGGAGCTCCCACAGTGGTCATTTATTACCTACTTTACACAAGCAGCTTGTGGGGGACTCCGATGATCTGGGATTTCTTACCAGCAATGTGGCAGTACTCACAAGAGATGCAATATTTGACAAATTGGTAAAACGGTAATTACAATGTTGTCTCAGAGAAGAGTAAAAAATCTTTGTTTATAGCAATCACTGCCATGCATTAGGATGAAATTACACCACACATATAAACATGGAGGGCTAAGGAGAAGGACACTGGTTTAGGCACTGGCGTGGTATGAAAAGTGCTCCACTCCTTTTGCCCTTTTCAAGTAGGAAGCCCTGTTCCAGGTTGTGATCCTGGAAAAAAAACCCAGCAATTCCAGTCTGTAGTCATCTTCTCTCCCTAATTCAACATCTCATAATACAATAAAAAACAATCAATACATCCACACAATGTTTTTATGCAACTCCTTTTCTTACTGACTGACTTTTCTCACTGACTTTCTGAGGAGAACACTCCTAGTCTGTGTTAACAATATGTGTTATTTATTAGCAAGAAGTAAAAAAGCCCTTGTTGTTATTCTTGTATTTCCATTCAATGTGAACATCAATATTACTGCTCAGAGCCATCATTAATTTTTTTTACTCTAGCCTGAAATAAAAATCTAATTTTAGTACCACCAAAAAAATGTGTAAAAAACCCTTGCATAGTCCTTCTCCCTAAAACGTCACAGTCCAAACATGGGAGTGTAATGAAGCATAAATAACCAAGTCTTGATCAAAAGCAACTCTGAACTGTGGCTTCAGTGGGAAGAGATAATAATGCACACGTGGCAAGTACCTCAAGAAAATGTACGTCTTGACCAAACATTAGCATAAGAGGCACAGCCGAAAAGACACGGCTAAACTCAGAATAATTTTGGTGTTTGTTTGTTAATCTGGAATTTGAAAAATCAGATTTGCCCTCACTTCTGAAGCACCCTTCCTTTCTAAATGGCAGGTCCCATCAGCTAACAGTGTACCTGAGAGACAGGAAATTCCTGTTTCCCACTCACTCTCAGCTACACCCATTACCCCCATCAGTTCCAAAGTTTTCTGAATCCAGGTTCAATCCTGATGACTTCAGATCAATCACGTTATTCCCTGTTAATTTTCCCAGTGTTTCTGACACTCCAGCAGTGCCCATGTGACCACTGGGGAAAAAGCAGCCACTTGCTTGCTCGAGAGCCCTTTGGAAGCGTGGTTCTGCTCGGCAGTAAGAAGTGACCCACTCATTACAGGCTGGAGCTGTGGGCAGGCTGGGTGGTCTGCTCTTGCTGGCATTAATGAGAGAATCCTCCAGGCAAACCTCTTCTGCTCACAAACAAAGCAAAGTACCCTGTCCTTCTTGGCTAGAATTTGTTATTTTCTGTCTGTGAGGGCTGAATGCACAATGACCTGCCTACATGGAAAAAAAGGCTCAGGCAAGTTTGCTCAAGTCTGTTCACTCAAAGAGCTTCACCTTGAACTAACATTGTCCACAGGAATTAAGATTGCAGATTTTTTCTCCTTTTTACGAGATTGTGAAAAAGGAGGAAGACAAGACCACATTAAAGAATAAGTGAAACAACAAACAAACAAAAACAAATCTGAATTTGCTTTGCAAAAAGCCAAATTTTCAGGTGGGCAGTTGCTGAAAACACAAGCAGCTTATCCTTAGGAAACTGTTAGTTCCATTAATATTACTTTAACAATAAAATAAGGATTGAGGCAGGGGCAAAAACCTAAATCCTGAACAAAATACAGACTGCTTCCTTTCTGATCTGGCACATTCCACTGACAAACAGATAAAGGAAAATTTTTAATGAAATTTTTGCCGTGGCAAGATTCTGTGTTCGTCTCTTTTCTCCAATATTTTGGTTTTTTTAATAGACAGATGAATGGGATGACTTTACTTGATCCATTGGCACTGTAAAGCACTGACTTCTTTAACAGCAATCATAAATGGTTCCAAGGTATGAAGCAAGTGTTGCAGCATGGTCCATTGAGCAGAATGGAGAGCAGTGCCTTCCCCGGTGTCACTGCACAGGATATATTTAACGATTGCTGCCGTATGTTTGGATCAAAAGTGCTTTTAGTCATGTACTGCACAGGATTCCGTCTTGTTTGTATTTGAAAAAGCTGCATAGACAGTAGTAATTTGTTTTTCCATATTCAAAACCCTGAAATGCTCTTTTATACACCAAATCTTCTTAGCTCCTTTTATTTCCTTTTAATATATCTGCACAAATATATGATAATAATAAAGTGCAACACTTAAGCATTAAAAAAATGTTAATTATTGCCTGGAAAAGAACATTGAGTCTGCAACAATTTAAGTTTACTATAGCTATAAATGCATTACACCACCATTCTGCTTGCAGCTGTTTGTGAAAGCCACAATACTCTACTGTCATTCTCAATATCTTGAAACATTTTTCAACAAGCAGCATTTAGAGCTGATAAAGAAAAATGGACTTTTGTTTACCAGTTTCAAAATTTTGGTTTTGTTTGTTCAGAGATGAAAACCAGTATTTTTAAAATTCCTAGAAAAATAGTTTTAATTAATTTTTGTTTCTTTGAAGGGCTGCATTTGACTGTGTGGTAACATTTTTAAAGAACATAATCAATTCTGAAAATGTTAAGTACTTCAATATCATGTCAAGTAGAGATTTATCTAAATTAATAAACTGATTTGTGGAGATAAAGTGTTATGACATCATGATGTTTCCTAGATGATTTTTCTGTCTTAATATTTTTATTGGGCTAATGTAGCTGAATAAACTCCCAAGTTTAAAATAGTTGTAAGAGTTTAAATATAATCTATGTCCATTAAGGGATATTAGGATAATTTCTCATTTGCATAAAATAGTATTTTGTCCAATATTTAGCTGCTGGAGGCTTCTCTCAAGCAATTCAGTAAGAAATTGATAGGATGAGAGGACAAGATAAAACAGACTCAAGTTGCACCAGGAGAGGTTTAGATCGGGTAGTTGGAAAAAATTCTTCACCCAGAATTTGTCCAGCATTGGCACAGGCTGCTCAGGGAAGTGGTGGAGTCACATCCCTGGAGGGACTGCAAACACGTGTGGAAGTGGCCCTTGGGAACAAGGTTTAGGGGTGGATTTGGCAGTGCTGGGGCAATGGTTCCACTCACAGACTCGATGATCGTAGAGGGCTTTTCCAACCTAAACAATTCTGTGAGTCAATTCCAATCCCGTGAGTGAAAGCTGAGCCCCAGGCAGCAGTGCGCAGTGAAGACGTCTCACAGTGACCGAGCACAACTGACCAAGGGCACTCCCTGTGCTGTCCATCTCCTGGCACCCTGTCCCCAAACCTTACCAAATACTGTCTGACCTCGCCCCTGCACACCTGAAGCACAACCAGAGAAACAATTCCATCATCTCCCTCTGCTGTTTCCATGCTCCTGGACTGTGCCTTGCAGGGAGAAGTTCAGGAGTGCCAGAGTCAAGCGTAGGGCAACTTCCAGCCAATTTAGAACCCAAAGAATAAAAGCAGCCCTAACCAGCCTCACCTCTGGGCCACAGAAGGTGTCTGTCTGAACCTCTGGGGAGGTAGGAAAAGTAGACTGACTTGCAAATTGCTCACAAAGATAGGGAACAACTTTAAGAGAGCCACTTTACACCAGTGCCCATGTGGATTCTGAATCCAGCGTATGCCTCTGAGTTCTGTGTCCAATACAGTGTAAGATCTACAGTCTTACTCTTTTGAAACATATAATGATCCAGTTTGAGTCCACTCCTCTGAGGAGCCATTTTACAGACTGTGTCATGACTTTTAGGAAAAAACTTCCTCATTCCAAGTGAAGCAGATCCCTTATTTCTGAGCGATGGTTTCTGTTCTCAGATTATCTACTGTACCCTTAATTGTGCAGTTTGATAAAGGTAGTTGATATCCTCAGGATTTCTCTAACCTTTATTTTAGCACACTCCAGGATAGTAACACTCTAATCAATTAAAGCGTGCTGATGGCACATGGGGAGCCCTAAATCTCCTATTGACAGCTCATCAGGGAAGTCAGCACTTTTTCGTAATTTTCCATTTAAACAATTCCTTGGTACAAAGCCATCTCAAAGACTCTGTGCTGTTTGTTCAGTGTCCCACGATCCTGATGTGGAGTTTACAGAATTTAATATAATTTCATGCATTGTTTATATATCTTTAGCTTGCTTGGTTTAGAATTTTTTGGTTTTTTGACTGCACAGAGATACACAGCCTCATCTTGAGACAAGAAAAATACTTTACAAAAGAAAAAGAGGAGAAATACTCTTATTTTTTATTCTGCTCTTAGTTTCTGTACTATATTCTCCATGCTCAGAGAACTGATGGGAAAGACATTTTACTCCTTTAAAAGAATTTCATTCATGGGATGCAACCTATAGCAGCAATTCATCCACAGATATACTGCATGAATTCAGCCAACAATCCATTTCAGTGACAAAATTAATATTTAAGCTTTTGAAATCATTAGATAGCACCTGTGAAAACAGTTACATACCTTGTTTTCTATAAATATCATGCGACTTCCTCTTGATCAGTGCTAAGTTATAGCAAATGTCAAATGAATTAGCTAAAGAAAAAAAATCCTCAGCAAAATTTAAATTATCAAAACCACAAGCAAGGCACATTAACATAAGAAAAAGAGCTGTGGAAGTTCTTTCCAAATGCTGAACAGCATTGCACAGAACACAGACTTCCCCCTATGAGGAAACCCCATCTCTGTCCATCAGATATACTCAGAAATAACAAATGCTGTTGTATTAGATATTTATTACAAAGTACTGTATAGGGAAAGAAAAGAAAGGTGAAGTCTTTTATTCACTAAGATTCACTTTCCATGCAGCTGTAGAGCTGTGACATTTGCAACAAAGCATAAGAACACAATAAATGTGATATACTGAGAGAGCGTTCAGACATACCTTTTCTACCCTTGAACTCTAAACAAGGACTTCTGCCTCCCTCTCTCCCATTACAGACACCCTCTAAGTATTAAAACACAGCAATTTCAGATGGATTTAGATCATTGTGCAACAATGAATTGGTATTCTTTGGAAATAGCTATACTTATTTCAGAGTGAGGAATGTGAACTATCAATCCAGAGCATTCGCTGAACCTGATGTAAAGGTCAGCGAGTTCTGCTGTAAATGCAAACATTCTGCATGGTACCTACGGTTCCTTTTCACTATTGAATACAACACTTTGGGCAGACAAGGAGATTTCATTAAGAAAGGGAAGAAACCATTACAAAGAGAACTGATGTAGTAAGTGCTCTTACTTTAAGACAGTAAAAGTAATTAAAAGAAATAATACAAATGCTGAATCCTTATTTCTTTTCTATGTCTAATGAAATCTATAAACAGTCAAACCTGTGAAATCAAAATGGCTTCTTAAAATAGCTCCTCCACACTTGACTTTTCCTACAGAGAGACTTAGAGAATGACCTCAACTTCAGAACACCCAACAACAATAAGTGTAAGAATTAAGATGTAGATTGTACCAAGAGAGAAAAATTGAACCAAAGAGAAAATCATCTGATATCCCTCAGGCTTACTCAGTTGAAGATTTGGGGATTGATTGGTTTTGGTTGCTTTTTTTCATGTGCACAGCTACAAATTGCACCTGTTCCTGTAAAATTGGAAGTTTGAAACAAGAACAACTGGACAATCTGTAAGGAACTCCAAAGCCTGTGAGGTGAACAGAAGGTCTGATGGACATGGTCTTGAAGGACAACGGCTTTCTACTTCTTGTTTTAACACTGTATTTTCCCCACACAAAATTCTGCAAAGGAAGGGAAAGGATCCTTGTAATAACAGTTACATTTGAACATTTGCTCAGAATGTATGAAAGGAGATCATCTGTTGTTGGCAGAGAAGCCTGAAGAAGTGTCCTGTCTTTGGTGAGAGTGTTGTACCACAGTCAAAATCAGTTTGAGTAGGCCACCAAATATCAAGCAAAATTGCCATTTAAACCAATTTCTACTCTTCCGAGACAGTGAAAGCCTCAGACTGAAGATGTGTACTGCAGTTTTCCTACAATGAAGGCAGAAACCCAACCCAAAAACCAAGACACAATTTACTTACATAAAGAAACACCTTAGGCATGACCAAGACCTTGTGTCAGTCTTATCCTCAATCTTTAAGACCATAAATTTTACAGAAAATTAAAACCAAAGGCAGATTTTCTAATTACTGTAGAATAAATTATCAGGTTCAGAAACACTTAAAGACCACATTATTGATTAAAAAATGGGTTACATTACATTCGGTACCTAGTGTTATTCTGGTTATACTTAATAACCCTGAAGAAGCTTAAAGCCAAGTCACAAGTTTGGACCCTGTATCCACTTTTTACTGTTCACTTTGCTTCCAAATTTTTTTCTACTAGAGTTTTCCATGGCGTCACCTTGCTGTAGAGCAATGATTCCAAGTAACAGTGAGATCACCAGAGTGAAGCACAAGGAGGTGCTGACAACCTTACAAGGAGGCATGATATTTATTGTAAACTTTAAACATAAACTCCCAAACACAAGCCTTCTCAGACTGGAGAGATCAAGTCCAGCAAAATTCCGGCCTGTAGCTTCACGTCTGACCTCAGTCACAACCCATGACTGCTGCACAGTTCTGTCTTTTTAAGAGATATGTAACAGAGATAAGAAAGAAACCCTGGAGATTAGAGAGTATCACTAAGTTGAACCAACTTCATTGCCTCTGACAGAAAACTCTCCCAGGGTCTTACAGAGGCTCAGTCACTCAGACCAACACAAACTCCGTGGTGCAACACCAAACACACAACAGTGCCACATCTCCCAGAGCACAATTCCTCCATGAGTTATCAGAGAAGTAATTAAGTGATTAAACTCTGTCGGTCTTGATGAAACAGTCCCACAAGGATACCCTTATGACCAGCAAATAGGAAGCAACATGTCCTAATTCTCTTCTGTTCTTCTGGCATATTTGTAGCACTTTTAACTGCTCCTGGTGCACAAAAAGGTAAGAGCAGTAATGGGATTTAATTCTGGGCAATCTCAGCCGCAGCATCCTTCCTGGATGATCATGTCTGAGTGCTCACTCAGTGACTCTCTGTATTACTATAGGAAACATGGAAAAAGAGCAGTCCCAATGGTCCCATACAGTCAGGGTGCAAAGCCTGTAGATACGGAACCACCATGCTAGCATTGACACAGCTGGTGCCAACACCCGTCCACAAACTTCATTGTAAATCTCTAAAATATTCCAAAACTGTTCCAAATATCCTTGCTACTCAGATACCAACAAAAACCTTTTCTGAGAGCTCGGAACATTTTTTTAAGAGTTTGCCCTACTCTTAATCTTACACAAGATCTTCTGTCTTAATGGCCATGTAGTATTTTCTGCTTCAAAACAGCCGTGTCAAATCTCTTGATCAAAACACACAAATTATGACTAACTTCCTCAGTATCAGGTATTTATGTTTTACTTTAAAAATGTTGCCTACAATTATTTACACAGCACTATCTGACACAAACAAGATGCTATCTGTGGAGCATACATTTTACCATGTGAAAATCCATTATAGCAATTTTTCAGAGAACAGTTTAAATATACTGTTCCCAAGGTAAACTTCTTCGCTATAACATAAATATGAGTTTGTAAAAGCTCCTAAGCCATGATTTACTGCCTTACAGGGTTGGCTTGGTACACAGTTGTGCAGTAGTTCTAGCTGAAACACATTTAATTCCAAACCTACATGATGACATTCTCAATAAGCTTTGTCCTTAACTCATTCTGAAGACAAGCTTGCCAAATTCCTGCTACATATTCAGCTGAGTGGAAGGAAAAGTAACATGAAAAAAAGAAGTATCTGGGAATATATACTGACAAGGCACTAACTAAAGCAATATTGATTCTTTGGGGTTCTGAAAAACTGAGGGATCTACAGGCTGTTCATCAGTTATGAGCAGGAAAACCTCAATCAGCTTTTGGTGGTATTGTGGAAGTGGAGGGGGAGAAGGAACAGAGCAGACCTCTCCAAGCCCTGTCTGGGGAGGGGCTGGTGCTGGTACCCTGCTGACAATCTGCACACACAGCTCCCTCTGCCAGAGAACAGCTCCCTCTGCTCCCTGACTTCAACTCCCAGGCTCTTCCTGACACATCACGGGGCTCTGGCAGCCCCAGTGGTCACTGAGCCCTCCGTGGTACCAGCGAAGCGCATTTCACCGTGTTTTGTTTAGCAAAAAGAGGAAACAGTGCTCACAGAGATGTCTGTTCCAGACTAGTGCAATAAATAAGAATAAAAGCTTATTCCTTTCTTCCTGGTCTGCAGGAAGCTGAACTGATAGAATACATTTGGTGAGTTTCTCTGCAGAAATCACAACACGAGCAAACGCACCAGCTCTTTGAAAACTGCACTCACCTTTGATGGTGGAAGCAGTAAATAACAAAGAATTCCCAGTCTCCTAATTAACATGAGAAATGTTTGCATTTCTTCAGATATGCCATTGCAACGTGACTCACAAAATCAGGAGAGGAAGACTGAATGGTTGAATATTCTGACAGTTTAATAGGAATTTATTACAAGAAAGTACTGCTGGATCATCCAGAGAATTCATCACAGACTGAAAACATGAAAGTGCCCAAGTTCTAAGGATACTCTGAGATCAGTTAATTTCTTTATTTCTTTTCTTCCTGCAAATAAAAGTAATATTTATAGTATCTACTTTCAGCACAGATTAAGCGGTATATTTGTCTATCAATTGTGCAGCACTGTGCTCACACAACAATAACACTCCTGGTGTAGCCAGGGGTTCCTCATCAGCAGCAGGTAAGTTCTACACTTTAATGTGAACTCATGCTATTAGATGAGACTAAAGACTGACAAGTGTGAGTGACTAAAAGCTTCACAATAACAATAACAACAATCTATATAATCTATTTAATAATATAACCCCAAAGGGATAGAGAAATTTTATCTTGAGGCAAAAACACAGGTTTGTTTTTCTTTCTTTTTTTTTTTTTTTGAAAGTTATAAGAAACTGTATTCTCAGACCAATTCTGAGATTAAAACATTCAGTCTTTTTGATCACTGGAAATAACAATCTTAGCAACAATATCAGACAAAAAAAAGCAAACCAAATTTTAATAACATTCTGATTTGAAGATTTTTTAATTTTATTTTTAATTCTAACCTACTGCTCTTAGCACTCTGGAGGAAGGACAGTCCATGCAGCAGTGTCTCCTTGCATTTTTGCCACTGTACTAAGACCTTAATGGAGCAAAGTAAGTCCTTGAAATGCATTTTAAAACCTTACTACAAAATATAAGTAAGACTGATGACAGTTAAAGGAACATTATTGAAGGAGGAGATACCCTTCAGATCTCCAGGATGCTGAACTTGGACTCAAATCCAAATCAAGCTCCAGAGATCAGACCACAACTTAACTTGATTTTTCCATTTCTTCTAAGCCCTCCCTATCAACACAAAAAAAACCCCAAAACAAGACCAAGAAACAACCAAAACTGTTCTCTTTTATACCTAAGATATGTTTTGGTCCTTTATGTAATTCTTTCAACCTGCCTGGTATTTTTTCCTTCTTTATGAGGGATGGGGTGGGGAAAACTTGTCCTTTCCTGAATTGCACATAATAAACTTTCCCACAGGCAGAACCGAGAGTGAAGCACAGCTTTAGACTCTGAAGAATAATAAGGATGTCCAAACAGGGTCACTCGGCTCATCGGTCACTGAGGCTCAAACAGCATTAGAGAAGTGAATTCTGTTAATTTTGTTAAGTAGCTCGAGCTGCAGGATACAGAATTCACAGTATTGAGCCACTGGCATTAATGTGATAAAAGAGTAAAGGGCTAGCATGGTAGAAAGAGAGAAAGCAAAGCTTATAAATCTCATTTAATGGATAAAAGAAACTCATCTTTTACATTCCAGTTGTCTTAGCTTCATTGTATTGATTTAAAAAGACAAGATTTTGACTTGAAGTCTCTGATGGTATAAATAAATGCTGAGCTCTCAAAATATTTTCAGGAAATGTGAGAGGGAAGTAAGACATCCTAGGTTTGACAATATCTTTGTAATTAAGTAAAAATTAGTGAAATTTTTCATTTGGATAGGCTTCCTCATTGTTTTACCAAGTGATTTGCTATGAGGATTAAATGCCAGGCTAAGTTCTAGCAAAATTGTAAATGATTAAAAAACCCCAACAAACCACTATTTTTTTTTTCCTGGTTTATTTAGGTATTCCCACATTTCTTTAAATTTCATTAAGACCAAAGACATGATTTTCAACTAAACTGCAGTGGTATCTCCTCTCTCACAGTAACCACAGGATTATTGCTGCCACATGACTTCCTTTCGAGCACAATTTTAAATTGCCTTCATGTAGTATTTACTTTTAAATCTTTTTTCTTATTTTTCTCTCTTTCACCTACACATAAACTCACATCTCATTACAATAAGTAGAGTTAGGAAGTTCAGCCACCAAAGTCAGGACCATCAGGCTTCAGCAGGGTCAAAATTTTAGCCCGTGTACTTGTTAAGTGAATTTCCAAACAGGAATGAACTTAGGCAGGGTAAATGCATATTTAAACATTTTGCTGAAGAAGGATGAATAAACAGAAAAGGGAGGAGCAAAAAGTACAGCAAGCTTTCAAAATTATAGTCCAACCAGGTCTCTAATCTTCATAATGTACATAAAATTATACAAAATAATAAAAGATAAAAAATACAGGCCATCCTCAGAAGCACCTCAGAATAAAGATGAATTGTATCAACCAAGGTTTTCAATGCAGACAAGAGAAATGGAGATTGATTTAAAGATAAAGGGCCTGCTCCCTACTCCCAGCTTCCAAAGAAGCTGATGAGTGATGCTGCATCCTGGAAGGAACAACTCAAAAACCAACCAGCACAGCAAAGGAGGAATGGGACTGAGAGAAAAATCCATCCAAACTGCCCCCAACCACGGGTGGGATGAAGCATTCAGGGGCAACACTAAGGAAAAGGGATTTGTCTGGATGTCTTCCCTTGAAAACTTCAGCATCAAGCTTGCCTAGTTTAAACTCCTTCACTAAATAAGGACTATCTTCCTATTTCAAAATTAGGCTTAGTAACTGCAACATTATTTTTCAGAAAGGTAAGTTCCTCTGCATTTCTCACTTTCCCGAGCTTGCCTTGCTGCATTCCCACACTTTATTGCTATGTAATGTTCTTCTAGGAGGAAATGCTCAGATTGCTTAAAGGCTTTGAACTTAGTACACTTTCTCCCTCTTTAGTGATAAATAAATACACAGCAGGGTGGCAGCTGTTAAAGGAGGTGCCAGGTACATAAATCAAACAGACAGAGCCTAGAGGGGAAAAAGCCTCAAATGATAAATAATTACCAATTCTACAGCTCTTGATTACTGCAAAAGTAATGGCTGACTAAAAAGGACCAGGATTAAGGCAGAGACCTGAGCCAAGTGCCTGAGTGCCAGTGGGACTGGAAGACTCTCCCTTCTGCTCAGTGGAGACAGAAACCAGGACCCTGAACCGCCCTGGGAACCCTTTGTCATCAGGGACTCACTCTGATCATCTGCCAGCTGGGTGCTTTTGCAGCCTGCAGAGCTCTGGAATGTTAAAGTTTCAGGCTGTCAATAATTTCATGGATTGTTTCACACCTCCTTTAGTGCCCAGGTACCCAAACCCTCTCCACTAACACAGGCCCAACATTGCCACAATGGTGGCTCAGTCTCTGTTGGGCTACACGAACTCTTATAACTTGTTTTTCTGAGCCATGTTAGTTAGCAGTTATATTGTAGGTTTTTTTCCCCTCCTCCTTTTCATACTCTGCTAAAAAAAAATAATTTCACAATAAACACTGATATAGGTAAAATTGTTTTCTACTCCATGATTTAATGGGAACACATTTTCTAGTAAGTTCTTCAGCATTTTAGACTTATCCAAGTGATAATTTATTGTAATTGCTCAGAGTTAAATCAGAGCATGTCTTCTCAAATGCAACATTTTTATACACTGTCAGAAGCTTAATATTTTAGTTTAAAAGAAATGAATCTGTAGCATTCAACTTCACTTGGCTTTTTCAACACTGAACCGATAAAGTGAAATTATGACACTATGAATATTTTTAGTCAAGAAGGGCTCTGAATAACTCAAATGTGTTTTAAGACAACAAATAGTTAGCTAAAAGGATGAATGGAATTGCTGATCTTAAAAAGAAAGACAGATACCACAATTCAACAATGTCTCTAGAAACTTCGGCTACTAAACAAACAAAGGGACTTTCAACAGAAATTAATACTAAAAAGCAAATAGAAAAAACTGCTCTGTGATCAGCTTTTTAACTTCAGACTACTTACTGAGATTCCTTAATCCAAACTTTAGATATTATGCTCTTGCCCAAAACTCCAGGGAAAGACTGTGAGAGGGATAGCTGATAAATCTAGACATGTCAGTTCATACAAGGATGCATAATTAGCCAATTAATGTTGTTGAACAGATCATGAACTCTATGTCAAAGTCTAGAAAAAACAGTGTGTTGATTTTCATGCCCATGATGCCAGAGCTATAGAAGCAAGACAGGATCACATCTTTTGAACTTGAAAAAGTCTTACAAAACCTCCCAAGCCTGCAGATAAATTTGAACTGTGCTTAATCAAACAACATATTAAAGCTCAGTACAATATTTCAGACAGGGATATGGGGAAAAAAATACCCCAAAGCAGTGAGTTATAGAAGGGCTCATGAGCTGCCAAGAGCAAGTGAATGGATTGTTACAACAAGAGCAGTGTCCAAGCGTCTGATACCCAAAATGTACAAACCTCAGTTTTCTGTCACGAAAGACAAGACTACTCTACAGAAGGAAAAGAATAATGCTTAAAGACAAATAAATATTTAATGAGTCTACCTACCTCTACATTTGAAATTCTCACCCCATTTATTTGCAGAGCTCCCTGGCCTTAAGAGCTCTAGTGTGAGGTTATTGGGGAAGGCTGCCTACAGCCTGGCCCAAACATTCTGGTCTCTAACTGGAATAAATCTATTTGCTGGAACACCTTGGTTGCATCTCTCTACTACTAAATCCATGTCCAATACCAATACAGGGGCATTACAGACACCCCAGCAGCCCTTTTTGTGTTAAGTTGTAAATGCAGACTTTTTTACTAGTGTCTTTATAGATATTTGAGTATCCAGCATAAAATATTCCATTACAAAGGGGAAAGCTAATAAGAAGCTATAACACAGCACAGCAAGGGCAGTGATCGGGCAAACGGAGAGAATTATGAAAGATATATAAATAAATTTGCTTTTTCACTCTGAAAGGTTACAGCACACACATGCAGACAATCTATAATTCTCCCATTTGCAGCACTGACTGCAGCATTTACTGATCTGTGTTACTACTGCACTCATTTTAGGCTAGATGAGCTAAACTCGTCCCCATTACAGATAAAGCATAGTCTGTGTGACAAAGATCCAGAGACTTGTCATCTATTTTGATACTGTTATGGTAATGCTGGACTGGCAAAGCTTTTACTTCACAGGAATGGGTTCCAGTGAAACCACTTCCTGTGATGCTTTGCCTGGAGTCTCAGCAGAATGGAAATCTTTATAACCACATAAGGATTTTATGACAGATGCCTAGAGGAATGTGCACACATATACAGTCGAAGTAGAGCTAAAGTAAAGCAGCCTCATGGTACCCTCAAATTCTGATGAGGTTTAAATACTAACATATTCTTGTATGTTAAAAAAGCAGATAGAAAAAATAGCTCTCCAGAATTAGCAGATACATTTCTAAAATTTTTAACAACAAAATTAGGCATCTTTATAAAGCTGAGCCATGCTTTGTCAGTAGTCTTCCACGGTAGTAAAAAGAATGTCCAGCATTGATATGGAATCAGAGAGTTGGGAAAAGACTTTTAAGTTCTCGTTCATAATTTGGAGCCTCCCAGTACAGAAACCCTGGAATGACGTTGCCATGGAACAGGCCTTGCAACCCCTGCCTCCTCCATGCACCCTTATGCTGGGATTTACCAGGGGAACAGGACTGGATTGGTAAAGCTATCTCCACTTTAAAGGGGTGCTAAAAAAAATTGCCTCCAGCTCCTTTACACCTTTTTATCCCAAATTCCCCCAGATTGACGTGCATACAAGGACACGTGGGACACAACTTCTGTACTGTAATGAGGCCAACAGCTGCAATGGTTCCATAAAACAGAGTAGTAAAACAACAGGCAAGGCAGCACCAAATTTTCCAGAGGTGCAGAAATCCAAATTCTTCCAGAGTTACACCCAAAGGTAATTTGGTCAGAATCAACATTCTGAAGTTCAGTAGTAATTCCCTCTATATCTTTTTAATTAAAACAAAACCCAAGCAAGCACAATCTGTGAGCACAAAGTGAAATGAATCTATTAATTTACAACACAACTAAACTCAGTAGCCACATTATCCTGGAGGCAGCCTGCCGACTCAGGAAGGGTCGGAAGTAAATAAATCATCTATGACTGTGATAAATGATCAGTGCAGGATGTGTCAGGGTGCAGGCCTGATCAGGCATCGTGCTGAAATGCTCTGAACTACCACGGGACGTTTGGGGGCCTGCAAATATGAAATAGGCTCTTGTTAGTGTCAGAGCTGGGCAAATGATTTGCCAAGAATTAATACAAAAGCAGAGCTTGGCCCTCTTCACATTTCTGAACAGTGAAAAAGCAGGTAGTGTTTTTTAATAATGTGCTTGCTGGTGTTGTTCCACTTTAGTTCCCCAGAATTGTAAATTCCAGTATTTTTTTCCTATGGTTATCTATTAACAATATGTCATGAATGGTTTAACTCAAGACACATCATTTATCCTCAAAATCCCAATGCTTCATGCCAGTGTTAACAAAAATTCATACTGAAAATGTTCTCAATCCAAAATAAAACATCATTAAGATGCCTATATGTCACAAAGAGCTATTAACCAGGGGAGCAGATCCCATTCCTTTTACATTCCCAACCTCAGTAATGATTGTGTCGCATTTTGGATCTTTGTCACCTATTGTAAAGCCCTGACAGGTGCAGAGACATATGACACTCAATTCCATGCTTGAAGGCATGTGCAGAAGAACATTTTGCTTTGTTTTGTTTTTAATTAAAAAGAGATTAACAAGAAAAACTGTCAAACCAGAAAAAAACATATCATCAATATAAACACTGAAAAAAAGCCCAAACAGGTGACATTTTGCAACATTCCCATAAACATCAACAACAAAAGTAGATTGCAGACCGCATTTACCTCAGTAAATCACAGGGCAGGCTGGCACAGCGGCAGCACTGGCACACTGGGACCGGGGAGAACTCACCAGCCCGAGGGCCGTGTGACATCCCAGCATCCACCCAGCGCTGTGCTGCCGCAGGAACTGGTCTGTGCCACCAGCTCAGGTGTGTGACAGAGCACCTGCTGCAGGTGACGTGAGATTCACAGGAGGGAGAGGTGTCCGGGTTTCTCACGGGGTCAGACTTCCCGGGACAATATTCCTAGGGCTGTGCAGAGAACCTAACAGCAGCTCTCACGGCACCCTCGCAAGGTCAGCCTCTCTCCAAGGTTCTCTTTTCTCCCTCTCTGAAGCCTACCTAAAAGCCAAGTATAACGGCAATACCAGAGATAAGGCACAAGTCCTCTACTAACTATGCTACTCCTGTGGGGTTTGCACTGATCCTTTTCAGAACCCTAATTTTGAGTAAAACCACGTATTCTGGAAGAGGAACCCAATCCTCTAACACAGGGAGTCAAAACAATTATGGTTTTTGTCTTTTTTTCACCTGTATTTATGCAGCCAGGTGATGTCCAAGGCTAAGACTGCACAGAGGATATGTCCAGGAGTGACTCATCCCTGTCTATCCAACACACCCCTGAAGCCCTTTTGTTTGTACAGGGCTCTCATGGTGACTTCTCTGAACCTCGAGCCGACCTGGAGGCTGAACTGAAGGCACAGAGCAGTGCAGTGCTCTCAGTGCAGGATCACACAGGCAGCCCTCCTGCAGGTGCAAGCAGCCACTTGTCAGCCACGCTCTGCCCGCATGACTCTGCTTTCTCCTCCAACACCAAAGCTCCCTCTAGGATGAGACAACAGCCATGGGATTTCCCAGTCCCTGAACTTAATTTTCACAGAGTTTTCTGGCTGCACTCTTGCTTCTCTGCAGCAACATCTTCTGTTCCCTGTTCTCGGTGTGCCCCTGAGTTTATTGTCCTCAGAAGCCTCACTCTGCTCTCGTCCCCAAGCACAGCCTGAGCCCCAGGCAGCAGCTCAACCTGTGCAATCAGCACCGGGAGCACAGTCCCACGGACAGCTCCCAAACTGCCCTGGCAGCCCTGCCCAGCCCCACTGCTCCTGTGTGCCCTGGATCATTGTTTTCCAGCATGTTACTCCACTGCTCTGCTGCTCCTTTTACCCCATGGGCATCTCAGGAGAGAGGCACAAGTCCTCTGCCTTCTACACATTTTGATGCTGGGCAGGTTGTTGGCACATCCACTGCAGCTCTGTGCCCCTGACAGCCTTGCCCAGTGCAAGAGCAGTCATTTCCAAAAAGTTTAGTGATGTGACTTTCAATAACCTCCTCACAGGGGTGCACCTCCTTGAGACCCTGGAGGAACCAGCTCCTGGTCTGGATTTGAATACATCCATAACATCCTGCTTCAAGATAACAGATGGATGATGTCCTGTTTTTATTTTTAATGATGTGAAAATACACAAAGTTTGTTAAAATTCCTCTTTCAAACAGCCTTCTTCAGGGTACCAGACAAAGAACCACAAACAGATCTGTCAAGGTCCCTTCTTGATAAATAATTATTTGGACTAAAGTTTCTTTACAGTTTGTCAAACTTACTATTATCATTTGATTGTAAATCTCTCCCTTTGCTTTGATATGATTGGAACAGTGAAAAAGTCAGAGCCACAAAATTAATTAAAATCTCAATTATGTGGGGTCTTCCTTGCATTCTACAATCATACAAAGTAAGTTATAATTCCATGAAAAAAACAAAAAACAAGAGTAAGGGTGAGACACCAAGCAGATGATGGGAAAAGATAAAGGATTTGATTTTTATGTT
Organism: Atrichornis clamosus; assembly: GCA_013400975.1. Classification (NCBI taxonomy): domain Eukaryota; kingdom Metazoa; phylum Chordata; class Aves; order Passeriformes; family Menuridae; genus Atrichornis; species Atrichornis clamosus. The sequence continues at coordinate 227,526 of WBMZ01005549.1, forward strand.
AGAGATGTGGGCACACAGAGTCGTATATCTTGCAGAATCAGCTAATGTAAATGCATTACCTATTTGACAAGACATGGCATAAAAAAAAGGTATGAATCCATTTGTCTTGGATGCCATCACCAATCCTGGGCTGTTTTTATGTATCCCTGAAGTTCCAAATTATTTTGACCTGGGCTACTGAAAGGTATGAAATATATCAGTGGAAACAACATCCCCAACCTTTCCTTCTATGTTAATATGAAAGAGGTTTTTCTAATCCTTTTGGGAACAGAGCAGACAGTCAAAATGCATCAGAATATTTTTTCTATTTCTCACCTAGGCAAAAAATTGGAAATACTACAACAAATAGTTTTGCCATCTCTTGTGACCAATGCTGAAAGTCTCATTACTCTTGATGCTGGCTGAAACTATCATTTTCAGATGCTAGTGATAACATGAGAACCTCGGCTTTCATTATTAGAAAATAAAAATTTCCAAGCTATCATATCGAGTACAGATCCATGATAACATGATCAATGGCTAAAAAATAATAAGAAAAACATTATTTAAAATAAAATTGTGACTTTGATGAAGAATATTAATATTAAATAAATATTTAGTATTGCTTAAGAACACTGAACTGAATCCTCAAATGCAGTATTCAACAAGTAACAACAGAATGGTTAAAATTGCATAGAAATCATAAACCGCCACAGACAGGGTGGAGGTAGGAGCAAAGCCATCACCAGAGTTTTAGGTTCCTGCAGCAGCAGGGGATTTGGCAGGCAAAATTTCCAGATCATCTCCTTTTGCACCCCTTTTACTTAGAAGGATGGAAAAAAACCTGCAGCGGGTACAGCTGCTCTGAGGTGGGTAAAGTCCCTGTGCATCTCACGTGCAGGTTAAACCTTCAGCTCATCATCTACACCCAGCAAAGGGAGAGCACAGCACACCATTTTCTTGATCCTAATTTGTCTTTTGCTACAGTGTTTGGTGTTTCGGAGTTAGATGGAGAGGCACAGAAAACTCCACCGAAGAACCAGAAGAGGTAAAATAGTTTGTTTCTCATTTATTCAAGTATGCACTGCAAGCCTCAAAAGCTTAGCACAATATATGTGGTGCAGACAAATGGAATTTTATTTAAACCCCACAGGAGACACCAACATGCTGAGTGCCCAAAGATTCATATCCCACCCTCAATTTTCTCCTTCCAAAAGCATACATTTTGTGCTGTATAATCCTTTCTATACACTTGCCAAAATGACTGTGGGATGAAACACCACAGTACATTGCCAAGACAGTGGCAAGGTGAGATGCTGTTTGTTTGTTTTTCTGTTGCATCAAACTGACAATGAAAAGAATGAGAAAACAAGTGATGAAATGAAAATTAAAGAGAACAACTTACTAACAATTAAGAAAATGTGTTCAGCTGTCGTTTTGAACAGCATTCAGTGCACACAAACAGACAGATCTCGGGGACTGCAAGGCAGCACTAAACTCATAGCCCCAGTCACCTGCTAACAACTCACCCTGCTCTGAACCTTTGTGGGTTCACAGGCCACCAAGTAATATTCAGCTAAGAGGCTTTAGTAATGTAGATTAATGTTTCATGCTCTAGGGAACAAGCTCATCACAAACTGGTGAGAAACTCTTTTTTCCCCTCCAGGGAAGGGGATTACATAATCAGTTAAATACATTATGGTTCCTTAGCTCTTGCTAAGCTGTGGTACAGGCAACCAGCACTGACTTCTGCTGGGGCAGGTGGCCCAGTGGTCTCTGCTACAGTGCCCATTACCCACCATTATGGCACCAAATAAACATATTAGCAGCATTCCAGCTGTGCTACTCTTATTCCATTTAATTTCACCCATTAAAATGCACCCTATTTTCTATATGTGCTCCTTGACAATTGGCACATGACCACGAAGCAGCCCATGTTGGCAATCACACACCCCAGTGCTCCCCCAGGCAACCAACAAACACGAGAGCAAAAGCATATTTGTGGCCTCCTACCAGCGTCTTCCCTTCCTCATACAGGGATGGAAAACAGCAAGAGAATTAGGTTCCAAAGCAACATTCATTATTAAGGTCATATCTTACAGCAGGCACGGCTACTGCAGCCAATTCTTGTTGCAACTTAAACTGAACATGCAGCCATGTGATGAGAGATATAATGAGATTTTTAACACAGGGCTGCATCTGAGTGTTTGACGAGAAACATTCAGCTGGGGTACAATGAACTGTTATTTATTTCCATTTGAGTTTAGCAAAGGTTGTCCTACACAACTGTGAAACAATTTTACACTTTTTAAATGTATTAGCTTTGAACTGAAAGAGTAAATAAACTATTTATTTGGATTTTTTTTAGAGTCTCAAAATGGATTAAGAAGGGTGTGTAGAGAGTATAACCACCACAGAGAACAATTTTTTGATGGCAGGCTAATGGGATTGCAAAGGGTTATTTTGCTGGAGAGAAGATTTTCAGATGCTTTCTCTCTAATGAAGGTTTTGTTCCTCACTTACAAAGTGTTTTTTGTCTTTCCTTTTCACCCTTTTTCTTCTTCTTTTAAACAAGTCAGGGAAAGGTGAATTGCCTTGGAGAACCATGTTGTCATTGGACTAAATTAAACCTTAAAAGATCAGAGCTTTCAAAATCATGCTGAGATCAAACTGGGATCTTTGGAAGACTTAGAGAGAAGTAAAAACACTGATCTTTATGGTTTGTCTGCAAACATATTGCTCTTCAGCTGCTCAAAATATGCAGGAAGAACTATTCTGTGTAAAAATAACCTCAAATCTTCAGTGACAGAAGAGCAGCTTTTAGAGAAATCAGTCTTTCCTGAGAACAGGTGAAATTCACCTCTGTTCCAAGGGTCCAGAGGTCCTTTCCTGACCATGTAGGCTGTTCATTTAACTCTCTAATGGCTCGGTGGTTGTGCTATACATTTTCTGTCATGTGACCTTCTAAATCACATCCCACCACTAAAGACTATTACTGTTTAAATAAATATTAAAAGTTATATAAATCTTCCACAGCAGTGGAGAAAACTATTAAGTCAAATACCTGCTCTCTTCAGATACTTGAAAGCTCTAGGGACTAAAATGCTCTTTAATGGTCCACGGGGCCTATTATCATTTCCCTCAAGTTTGACAAGGACCTGTACCTACCTGCTCCTGGCAGTGCTGCATGTGCCAGCAGTGGCTGCCCCAGCCAGCCAACAAGCAGGGCTCTACCATGCTGAGGGCTCTGGGGTGAAGGGGACAAGGAAGCCTGGGGTCCTCTGAGCCCCCAGGACACATCCCTGCCGGACAGGCCCGTGGGAAAGAAGCATTTTCTTCCTCCAACTTGGAAACTGCTGGGAGATCCAACCAGCCAAGCCTAACAACCAGACACCCAACCCCAACAACTCATCCGTTCCTGCTCTGGATGGGGAGCAGCAGTCCTTACAGGAAACCTGGGATGACTCTGATCACAACCACTGGTCTTTATACAACCTCAGGTACTTTCACACATTTGTGAGAAAACTGGTAGGACAACTGCTGAAAATATAAAGGCACTTGATGTAGATACAGGTAAAATATTTAGCTTTCCAAATGAAAGAAAGCCAAATGAATCAGATCTCAATATTGTACAAATGCACAAACAACATCAAGCCAAATTTAAATGCTTGTCTTTACCACGTCCATCAACCTTTTTCCCAAAAAACATTTATTCACATAATTAATTTTCCTGTATGAACATTGAAACATCGTTTTCTCTGGGTTCCCTTTAAAGATCTGATGATGGCACACATTCCTGGAATAAATCAATCCTGAGGAAAAAGTAGTGCAAGATGAAATATATTCATTTAAGTCCTTAACTTTTGACTACTAGTACTCACAATCACTTTATTTAGACTTTAAGATAACAGTGACCAATTTGACAATTTATACTGGAAAAAAAAAATATTACCTACATCAAATTATTTCAGCAATATCCTCAGTGGATTTAAATTGTCATGAAATTCAATACAGCATATGGAATGATCACATTTTACAACAATGCAGCATATAGTCCAAAAGGAATTCAGAGTTCTATCAGTATCAATAAAGAATTAAAAGTCTATATAGTATTTGAAAGAGCAATTCACTTACCTATTCAGAATAAGACAGCAGTTACAAAGTTACTCTATTTCAAAAGGCATAATCTGTAATATTGACTAAACATGACTTAATTCCAACTAATTAGGCCAGCTGGGGTTAAACCACACAGTCACACTGTATTTTTTTCATTTCTAGAATGTTTTCATGTCACTTTTAGAACAATATTTCAACACAGAACCCTCCACAGGCAAAATGGAAAAAATTTCTAGCAGATTATGAGGGGGCAGAGAGTGGGACAACTGGATCAACTGATATTTCTGAGATTCAGCAGCCAAGTTTTCTGCATCCAAAAACATCAAAACTGTATTAAGTTTTATTACAATTAATCCACAAATGAGCCCAACAGAATGATAAATCCGAGTATCATTCACGCACAAATGCCACTGCAAAACAGGCTGAGAAGTCATTTGACACACACAGTACAACACATTGAGTTTATAAAAAGGCAGGTTTACTCTGGGATTTTCTCACAGTCCACCTGAACCATGGTGCAGGCAGGAAGACAAAAATGAGCAAACAAAAGCATCCTAAAATCTGCTAAGAAACATTGGGCATGTTCTTAAGTATACACACACGTATGCACTATCGTTAATACCAAAGAAAGCACAGTTTACACTCCCAAATGCTGATGTATCAAACTAGAAAAGTAGAAGACAAAATTTTCTTCATTCTGATTTTCAAGAAAAATTTGCTTTGCCTCGAAATGTACACCTCATTCAGTGTTTCCATCAATCTCCTGAAGTAGCCCACAGATCATCTTTTTCTTCCACCACTTTTTACAAAACGGCCCAATTTTTGCAGTAAAATGTGCAACAATGTTCTCTTGTGCAGCACCACCTCCGTTCTAGGACATTGTCAAATCCAAATCACCAGTGAAAATCATGCTGTATTTTACCCAAACCAAAGTGTCTGAGCTCCCTGAGAAACTTTCCCTTACGTTTAGAATAGTGTTACTTGAAACACTTGCATAGGACTTCAGCAACCTCGTTTGGGAAAAGTCCAACTAAGCCTTTAAACACATGCACGGTACATTTTATGTGAACATGAACATCTCCACCAATGTCATCAACTCTTCAGCAGCCTTAAAATTAAATATGGGCTTAAAGCATTTTCCGGATTAGGCCCTCTCTCCTTTCTTTGTTAAAATGGGACGGTGGCTATAAGCCAGCAGGAACTCTAGTGATAAAGTAGAAGACATAAAGTTGGAGAGAGATGTGATAAAATTCACTTCTATACATGAGGAAATGACTTCCATAACTCATTTCAGGCTTTACTTCTTGTAAATAGCCTGGCCCTGTAAAAAAGCCGCCTCTGTATCGTTTCTGGATGCTCACTAAACTGATTGCTGAGTAGCTCCAAGTCCACAGAGCAGGGAGAATTCTTAAGGGCTTTTTGCCTTTTGTTTCATTATCTTTACTGCATTTTTTCCCCCTTTCGATTAAAGAAGTGCATATAGAAAAGCAAAAAAAAAAAAAAAAAAAAAAAATTCAGGAGGAAGACAGATCTACTGTAGAGGCAAAATTCACATTGCAATTTCTCTTGTGTTCCACAGGCTGGATGGATGATCTACCTTTCTTTCAAGTTGCCTTTGCTGGAGGCAAGAACAGTGACAGTATGTTATAGGACTAGCTAAGGTAGAGAGCAGCTGGATTCCCCAGCCTTCTATAAAAAGCCCAACAGGATGAATTTTGGTAAAGTCTTAAACTATCAATTACCTTTACATAGCTCTTGCAACATTGACTGCTCAGATATATAATCTGGAGAAAGTTCTGCTGGCCAAATACACGGTCTCCATTTTACTCTATCGTGTAGCTGTCATAGAAGTATCTATCCAAATCTCTGAAACACACGGCTGTGAACAGGTTTTTATGGGGTGCACAAAATCCCAAGGCCACAGCGACTTCCGTTAGTTGGGGGCCATTAATTATCTATCATCCCCTCATATCAGGCACTGCTAAAACAGAGAAAAAAACAACTCCCACCTTAAGGGATCAAGTCTTTAGTGACAAAAAAGGCACGGAAGGTAACTGGAACAAATTTATTTCTGCAAGAAGAGAAATTAGGGACCTTATTCACATTTAAAAGTGGGATGCTCTGAAAATAGATCTTTAAAAAATTAAGAAAACAAAACAACAACGACAGAGAACTGTTTCCAGAAAAGTGTCCTGATGAGCACATTTTACATTGTTGAACAATAGGAATGCACAGGCTACTGTCCCCAGTACAGTACTATAATATACTTTCAGTCTTGGTCATTTGTTAGGAGTATAAAATTTATGCTCCCCATGTTGAAATAGATCAGAAAGGTAAGCAAATCAGACACTGCATAACATTCTGGTTTAACTTGGCTCTTGCAATTATTGCAACTCAGTAGAAATTCTCTCACCTTATTTTAAGTCTATCCCATAAAGATTCAAAAGGATGGAGGAGCTTGGTGTGCATCCAGCTTTACAGAGAAAATATGAAGATACAGTGAGAGACAAAAAATTCCCAAGTGTCCTTGGGGGATCTTATAACGTCACAAAGTGTGAAGATTGTCCCAGGACATCCCTGCACATTTCCTGTGGAGGGCAAGTCTGAGAGGTGCTTTGGTCTAAGTGCTCCTGGCTGGATGTGCCTGCAACATAAAGTCCAATACTGTGGAACAAACAACCCTAACTTGCAGTTAGAGAGAGCCTTTAAATCAGGAGCCAGAGAGCAACTCAAAATTAGCAGGGTTGAGGATACTTTAAATTATTTGAACTCTCTGCTAGTCAGTGAACTCTGAATTTACACTTTAGCTCGATCTCCTGCAGGAAGCAGTGCCTGAGCAGGAAGGAGAGACAGAAATTACAACCTAGGACTGCGGGGCCAACATCTACTGCCTTTTACACATCTGCACTTTGCATAATCTCACAAGGATATTTGGGTAATGTTCTGGTCAAATTCACCTGAATTTACAACAGCACGGGATTTGTAATAAATCAGGCACAGACTTTTTGTCAATTTAAAGTCAATACAGGATTATAGATGGAAAGTACCTTGATTTTTAAAATATTTTTGTAAAATATTTTCTTTTAAAGACTGTAGTCTATGTATAGAGTCATGTTAACAGAACCTAACAGCATCCAGGAAATGTCTTGGTATTTATACAAACAAAGCCTCTTGAATTTGTTACGTATGCCAATATATAATAAGAATTACCACAATTTTTTTAACATCAGAATTGGCTATAAATTTTTAAAAGAGAGATATTTTCAGCAAATCCCAGCCCCCTTCCTTCTCCTAGGCACCATTATTAAACTAAAGGAGAGAAAAATGATGAGAAAGAATATTCATCTTCAGAACTGAATCATCGACATGAAAAGTCTTCTATTTTCAGGGTGTTACCCAAAGGAATACACTGACTTGAATTCAAGTAAAAATTGTCTTGCTGATTTTTATTTTTAAATTTAATTAGGATTTTTTTAAACTATCTTGTCCTGATTTCAGACAAGAGAGGCTGGCCTCTCATTCTACAGAATGCTGTTCAATCTGATGAGTTCAATACATGCTACTGTTATCCCACCTAAAAAGACAAATAAATACCTGTTCCACACCAGAGATTCATCCTAGGAGACCAACCCTTTTCATGAAGGATGCCTCCTGAGATAATAGTTAGTCTTGGAGTCCCTTAGGAGGGCCAATGAACATCCTGCTACTTAAACAAAGTCCCAGACCATTTCTCTGTGTTAAACAATAAGTAAATGCTTTAAATGTTTTAGCTGCATTATACTTTTACCCGCCTAAAGGTGACCCTACACTCTAAACCAGCTGAGGAATCGTAACAACCATGGATTCAGTTACTGCTTCTTAAGAAAAAGTAGAAATTTATTTTGTGGATAGATGGCAAAGTTGTTCTTTGATAGCCAAAATTTACCTTGAAAATAGATGGACGTAATCCATCTCACTACCAAAGAACAGTCCTTTGCAAAACAGCTGAAGACACAGCTTGATCGAGTGGCTGTACCTGTGCCTCTGCAGGAATGTGAAAAAAATGAGGAAAATGTGAAACTTATGAGAGAAAAAAGATGAAGAGAGGATTCTGTTGTACACAAGTTGTAATTATTAACAATAACAAGGGAAAAAGTTCTGCCCTGACCCCTAGATTAGCACAGCCTTTCAGGCAATGGCACTGCAGACACAAACCTACCCTTGTCTACTCAGACCAAAACCACAGCTGGAAATGAGACACAGCAGCACCTGCTGGTGTCCATCCTGTGCCTCGCCAGCAACAAGTTTGGGAAGAAAAGTTCCTTTGTGGATGCACAGCAAAGCACCAAAAGCACATATAATGAAAATGGCATCCAGACATAACAGCCTATCTTCTGTTAATGAAAATTTCATGTATAATTACTTGCATGATCAAAATCCCATTGGTTTTATTGGAAGTCTCTGAATATGCAAATGTCCTCTAATCACCTTCAAGGTATGCACGTCTGTATAAGAAACACATTATCAGAATTTCGTTGTGGGTATAAAGACAATGTTCAACATCAGTTGAATCTTTTGTGTGTTTAGTTGGCTATCAGTGGTATTATTATTTTCATCCAGTTGAATTTCCCCACAACTATGTAAATAAAAAACATTTCTTCATGTCACCCATGAAAGGGAGGAGTTGAACCATTGTACATGGGAACAACTGGTTGCCTGAAACCCTTGCTATATCTGTAAGAACTAGGAAGTTTATGTTCACTACAGTCTCTTTTAAATGAGCCTATCCTATATGAATTAGCTTCTAAAAAACATCTTTTCAGTCTTGTCCTTGATATTTTATTACAGACTGTATCAGTTCTAACAAGAGTATGATTTTCTTTTTCAAATTAATGTTCTTACACTGATGCCTTTACTATTCATCTTAGAAACTCCTTTTGGCATCTGGTGGAGCCAGTTGTACCTGCCAGAGCTCTTTTCCTTCAATAATAAAACCAGGTGCTAAGGCAGTCAAATTGACAACTGTTAGTATTCAGTTCTTGTTCTTGATTTCTGCATTCTTAAATTGCTCTGAAATGAATATCAGTGCAGCTCCAAGGAGCTTGGTTCTGGCTGCCTCAGCTGCAGATATTAGAAACAACTTTCTATTAAAATATTAATTAAATTAAGTTTAACTGTGAGGTGTTTGCCTGGACTGACGTGCCAACCCCACACAACTCATTCACTTGGATCTCCAGCACCAGCTGGAGAAAACACCTCGGGGGACCCCTGGGAGGGCCGGACAGTGCTCCAGAGGGAGGAAGCTGCCGGGAAGGAGGGGGTTCAGGGCATGAAGCCTCCACCACCAAAGGACCTCAAGAACAGTAGTTTAATCTCCAATTATTAAATTCAAAAGTATCAGTAGAACATTTAAGCAACTCAGCAAGTTGTAGTCACTTTTCATGATAGTAAGACTTAGAACTATGCCCAAGTGCTTTAGGATTAGAAATGGACTTAAGCATTTCTTCAGAAGTTTCAATAAATGACAGTCTCTACACAGACTAAAAAAAAATAAAATAAAAAGGGTATTTGACTTTTCCATCACAACCTCACAACAGATTTAAAAACAAACTTGAGAATTCCTCCCCTTTCATATTTTTGTGGTCATATACAAGTTTAGTCAGACTGTGGAAAGAATGACTTTAAAGATAATCAGCAAACTTAAGCTACTATTCCAACATCCAAAAAAACCATCTTTTTGGTCTTCCACATGCCAGTTTGGGAGCATCCAGTAGTAAGACTGTGTTTTAATCTGACTGAAGCTTCCAGATTACTTCTGAGTAACAGTCTGGAGCAGTAAGCTCTGTTACTCACCATGCTCCCCAGAGCTGCACAGACTGCATGAGCTGAATTCTCTTAGCCTTGCTTAATCATGAGAATATCCTCTTCAGATGATAAAATGGGGGAAAAGTTTATTTAGCAGGAGGAAATGAGGCTTGCACAACAGCTACCAGGTGCTGTGGAAAGGTAAGTTTAGGCCCAGAGCTGCCAGAGCCTGCCAAAGGTAAAGGGTGATCACTCATGAAGCTTTTTGTTGGAAAAGTATCCAAGAAGAGGTATCCTATATTGAAGAAGCTTCATACAGATCAGGAACTTGCTTTTAAACATGACTGAATATACAACTCAATTAGCACTTTTGTAGTAAGCTGTAAGATGCTGCATTAATAAAGCAGTCTCTAGAATGCACAACTGCTGGTGCCACACATGGTGAAATTGTGTCTCCTCCCTGGATCCCAGGCAGTTTCTTTGCCTTTCCTTGTCTCAGTCTCCCATCCTGGGATTCCCCTTCCCGAGGACAGGAGCTGAGGTGAGCTGCTGGCTCTCTAGAATAGGGTGATAACTTTCAGAATTGCCCCCCGTATTCTCAGCTCTCTGTCAGCATAAAGAGCCACCAGAATAAATAACTACTTTATTAATGTCTCTTGAAGTTCCAGTCTGACCTGCCTGCTTGTTATCAGTTCAACCTCCTCAGTTACAGAAATGAACTGGCCTAAATAATTAGATAAAAGACTGCCAAGCAATGATCATGCATAGTGATTTTTCTATTTAAATTACAGGGCCAGTGAATAAGAGAAACATTTGTGGTTCTTTTTAAATCCCAGCAGGCAACAAATGAAGACCTCAACTTATGCCTATGGGATACAAAGGAGCCAGAAATTGCTTTCATGACAATAAATACCTGCATTGCCTTGTGGATCCTCTGTGTTTGGAATTGATTTTTGGTCATCTCTTAGCTGTACTTAAAAAAGTCTGAATTTGAATCAATTTGCTACTCCCTAGTACATCGCAGATGAGCATAATTTCATTAAATATAAAACAACTGTGGCAGCCCTCAGTTTTTCTCTGGCATTCTCATCTATTCTATCCACCATAAGCATGATACGTTGAATCTACATGTCATTACATTTGTAGAACTTCATTCAGTGGACTCTGGAAGCATTTGCTATTTTGGATTTTGTAGGGGTCTTTTGTGGTTATTTTTTTCTCTTTCTTTTTCAATAATGAAAATACATTAAGATAGGTAATAAGTAAGGAAAATATGAGTTTTGTTTTAAAACAATACAAACAGTGAATCCCCTTCTGCAAACCTCATAGCACTTCATCTGACACAAGGAGTACCATGGGCTCTGTAGGGCCCTCCTAGATCTTAAAAAAAAAAATTCAAGTTCATTTGTAGAACACAGAACAACCAACCCTCCAGGTCTGGGGACATGCCCAAATGAAGTTCTGTACATTGCAATTCTACCTGTCCCTGGTGGAATCACTTGGTTCCTCCGTTCTCCTGTGTCTGCCCCTGCTTGGAGGCTCTCGAGTTTGTTTGCATGGGTTGGACACATCCCCTGGGAGAGCCCAGGGGAGCAGATACTCCCCAGGACAGCTCAAGGCTAAACAAGTCTCTGTGCAGTGCCAAACCCTCAAGGTCTGAAGGCAACACCGGCAGATGCCTCGCTAAAGAAGAGCGTGCCTTGCCTGTGGCAAGTGGAACAGGAATGTTTTTTCTCCTTGCATTTCTCTAATACGTCCCCTGGTTGCTACCTAATCTTCTTAGCCACACAACCAAAGCAGTAATTTACCCTTCCCATGTCATTTTGCACGTGGCTGACAACACTTGGCATGTGGAGAACTTCAGGTGCTCAACATATGCACTGAAAGGGCCTCATACCCCTCTAGTCTCACCCAACCTCTTTTTGCCTAAAGGACAGTTTGGGAAGCTTAGCAAAATGCTCTAGCAGAGTTAGTGGGTAAGGTTTCTTCCCATATTTCTGATTACTAATTAAATGTTTTTACTAACAGGACTAAATCAAAACCAGACTGCCCAACTAACAGAACCATACAACAGCTCTGCAGTATCACGACTGCACTCTTTGGACACAAGCTGAGAGTTTCCTATCTGAAAGCCTGATGCATATTTCAGCCCAAATCCACCAAAACCAGCAGAAAGATGTTCATTTTAAGAGCCTGGACACCAGATAGATGTTTCATGCAGCATACTGCAATAAGAAAAACTGTTACTTTCATACTGCCTTTTTGCTGGTATTTCAGAACACTCAGAAACTAATAACCAGCTTTGGACCATCAGGAAGATTCAGAGATAATTCAATGAGAAGTGCTGTTAATCCAGAAGAAAGCTTGACAGTTATGTAGATCTGGCATTCATTATTAGTTTATTAATATTTGATTAATCTTGTAACAGGAAGTGATCAGTAGTGCAGGAGCATACGTCTAGAGCAGTGCAAACAAATTCCATTCTGGTAATATCTGAGCTGTTTGGGTTGTTTTTTTCAGAAAGAAAAGCCAAAAAATGTTAACTTGGGAGAGAATGTGCATGATTTATATGCCCCTAAGCCTTAGTAGAAGAAAAAAGTTTGAATTACAATTAGAGAATCTGTGAGAGAAATTTTTGCATTCACTAGCCTGTGACAGCGTGTGTGCACCTTTACCCCATCAAATATCCATGCAGTGTTGGCAGTAATCCTAAAACAAATCCAGCTCACGCTTTTCTAATTATTATCAACATTGTAATCTAAATGATCAGTAAAACCTGAGCTACCAAAAAAAGGTATCGTTTGTGACTTCAAACCACCCAAAACAAAATGCTGTATTATGAAATTTTAATCTTTACCTGATTAAGAGGTCTGTGCCTGCCTCATAAGCCTTAGGAAGCCTTTTGCAATATTTAGCTGCCCAGAGGTGGAGCTCCACCTTTCTGATACTTGCACATAATTAATAGTAAAATCACAGGAATATTAGAAACTGTGCAGAAAAACTACTGGCTAACGTATACAAGAGGCCCAATTTTAACTGAATGTTTTATTACAAAGTCTTGCCTTCACTTCCAAGGCGTTTTATAGGAAGCACTGCAGGGGAAGAAGAAGATTAAAAGACAATATACTACAGATTATTAATTAATTAAATAAACAATATGATCAATTTGGCAACAAACTAATGCTGCATCTGGAACTATCAAGACAAGTTATATCAGCATCTGTCAACAGCTGCAGGATTTAAACGAAAACCAGGAAAAAATGGGAGTATATGATGGAGAAGAAAAAGCCTCTCTCTAAAGGACAGTCTTTTCAATTTATTATGAAGGATACAAAGGGCAAATGGAACCCCTTAGATGAGATTTTCAAAGCTATCTTGGAAATTACACATTCATAGATTTTCAGGGCTGACAGAGGCCACCACAACCATAACTTCCTGTACAACAAGCCAAAACTCATGCTCCACATTCACACACCCCACAAATCTTTTGGTGCTCCTGAAAGTTCTTCAGTCTTCCCTTCCCATTTACTGTCACGTAACTTCTTCCCTATTCCCTTCAATAAAATCCTACAAATACAGCCATAAATATGTGAGCCAGCTCTGCTGCCTCTACCTGCATCCTCTGAGTTTCTAACACCTGGTTTGACAATCTCCAGACCACCAGTTGTTTGTGCCTTCATCGTTTTCCAGGGACGCCACATCCATGCAGAGCGTGCTTCCCCTTTCCCTTGGGACTTCCTCACTCCTGTCACTTCTGCACACTCCCTCACCAATCCCTGGATCATGGAAGTTGCACGTGACTTTCAAGAGTAACCTATTCCATTCCTCTTATTCCAAGTTAGGGTAATCTGTATCCTTGTTTTAAAACCCTTCGAATTAGAGAAGTGCCACAACCTTCACATACCTCCTGTAGTCACAGTAAATCTTCATAGGTACAGTTTTTAAACCTGTATCTTGCTTGTTTAATATGGATTGCTGCGCTTTCTTTTCTAGCTCTCGTCTTTTTCAATGCTCTCCTCCAACCTCTCTACAGAAAGCCAGTTCTTCCCTAACTTGATCATGCCAGGAAATCCTGGTGAAGTTCTCTTTAACACCACACCCACTGGTGCATGGTGTTGAACTTTCCTGACTTTACGTTAGTAGCCAGGATACCACACCCCAGAAACCAAGCCCACAGCTGGATCTCCGTCAGTGATGTCAGTCTTTATGGATGACATTTAGAAGTTCCTCAAAAGCCCATCACGTGAGTCTGACATGATCTATTTTTCATAAAGCTGCACTGACCCCTGTTACCACCTTCAATTCCACATTTATCAGGCCTTGTATAATTCACACCATGATTAACTTTGGAATCACTGTTCAAGGGAACTGTGTGTGTGTTTTTACAGACCATAAAACACGGCTGTAAAGCCCTGCCGTAGAGCCCAGGAAAGGCCAGCTCCAGCACAGTGACATTCACTGCAGCAGAGCAAAGGACCTGCAATGACAGACCCAGGGCATGCTCCGAAACATCCCGAGCAAGAAGGGGACAGGAGTCAGGGACACTGCTTCACACACCCCGTGCTCTTGGAGAACTCACCCAGGCCAAGTTCACGTGAAAGAAGTACATGATAAAGAGTGGCCTCTGAATTAATTCCTTTGGGTGGCAGCTTGAACAGCATCTCCTAAATGCTTAAATGAGCAACTTATTTTGCTATGCTGATCATGGGTAGACTTTTATTAATTTTTGGTATCGATTTTATATAATTTAATACAATAAAATGTTAGTTTCCTCCTTGCAAGAACAGAATTAAAACTCTGGCTGAAGCTGCCTCTGACTTTCACGGCAATTTTTCAATGTGCAGATGCAAACTATCCAAGAAAGGTGGCATGCTGAACTGTTTCTATTATTTTGTCAATGAGCATGACTATATCCCCCATGGAATTCTTCCACAGCCAACTGTCCTTCCTTTTCATGCAGCAATAAAAATGAAAAGTTTCTAAAGCTGGACATGCAAGAAGCTTTTTCTGTCATGTTGGCAATCTACATTTCAATTCAAAATAAGAATTCCATGTGAGCTCTTCTCCTCCCCCTGCCCCGGATACTGTACTCTAAGATACAACACTAACTTCCACTGATTCATTATTCCTATTAAAACAAACAATAACCTCCAATTGCTTAGCAAACCAAACGATTGCAAACAGTAAATTTAAACAGTAAAACAGGGAGCATGTTGGGTAAATGCTATTTCCCTGAACAAGGAAAGCTTTCGGCAAAGTGCTTAACTTGAATACAACAAAAGGCAATTTAATTTAGTAATACAGCTGGATGAAAAATGGAGACCTCAGGTTTAATAAGAAGGGGAAAAAAGACAAGCATATATCATCCAAAAGGATAATTATGAGAAACTATTTTGTATGATCCAGCTAAATCAAAGCTTTTAATGCTTTCTTACTCCTGTCAAAGGAGGGAGATTTAGTGCTTTAAAAATGGGGATTTTGCAGACTCCACTGCCCAGAAAAAATGATTTGTCCCTTGATAAATTACTATTGGGTTTTCTACTTGAAAAAAAAAATACACTTACATTGAAATAAATGCCAAGGAATGGCTAGAGAATTTATATTATTCACTCGTATCTGTCAATGGATTGGTTGAAAAGCGACAGTGCTATTAAAAATGTCTTCTTGCTTCTCGACATAATGGCACAAAGGGGCCATGTGAGCATTTCCTGAATGGGAAGGAAATGTATACAAAAGCAATAGTAAGCAAATCTCTACTCCTCTCCGCCATCCTGACAGACCAGACTAAGAGTGACTCTGGGTGTCCCTGTGCGTGTGTATTTTGTGTTTAGAAGCTGCCAATTCCAATGAAAACTCCCCTCCCACTGGGATGGAAATTGCCCATTCATTTTCCTAAGGAATTTCAAGGGCTCTTAAATAAATCCTAGAAAATTTTTCTCTCTTCTGACAGAGGAGAAGACCATGCATGCATATGTGATAATAGCTGGAGAGTTGCAGTGCAGTAAAAGCAATTTTTCCCCGAAGAAACCCTTCTAAGGGTTTGTTCTGTGCTCTTGGGCTGGAGAGGGTCCCTCTGTTCCCTCTTCCCCAGCCCTTGGGAAAGAATTGCAGGTGTCACCAAGAAGCAGAAACACGGGGCAGTCACAGCCCCTGGGAAGGGCGTGGAGCCCTCACTGGGGAGCGGATGTGTCTGGTGGCAGCTGGAGTGGGGACAGAGGGATGGCACTG